>APFE030677685.1:4178-18726 GCA_000404065.3 Pinus taeda
CCTCCCCATATCGCGTTGCCCCCGTGCCTACCGATCCTACCCCACCTCCTCCTCCTCCTCCACCTCTCTGTCCCTCCTCAAACTCCTCCCCCTCCACCACATCCTTCCCCCACCCCCCTCCTCCTCCCTCTCCTCCTCCACCTCTTCCCCATCTTCCTACCACCATGGAACCCCCACGTCCTTCCCCTCCTCACCCCCTCCCCTAGCCACCTCTCCCTTCACCCAATCCTCCTCTACCTCTTCCACCTCGTCAAACCCTCTTCCTCTGACTCCTCCCCACATCGCTTCCTTCATCACTTCCTCTCCCCCACCTCCTCCATCTCCTCCTCCTCCCGTAATCCTCCACAGCCTCCTCCTCCTTCATCTACCTACACCATTCCTCTACTCCCATTCATCTTTCTCTACCCTTATTCCTCATCCCCCATTTCTCCCTCATTTCTCCTCCTCCTCCTTTGTCACCATTCTTCCTCTATTCCTCTTCTCCTTCACCTCTGCCTCATCCCTCTCCCTTACCCATATTCCTATTTCCCCATTCCTCTTCGTCTTCACCTACGCCTCCTCCCCCTCTTCCTCCTCTGCCTACTCTTCTTACATTCTACTTCAGCCTTTGCCACCACCTCCTCCTCATTCTCAGTCCCCATTCCTCTTCCTCCTCATCCTCTACCTCCACCTCAACCATCGACGCCGCCCCCCTGCCCCTCCACTCTTCACCCTCTGGTGCCTCTCTCCTCCCTCACCTTCTCCCCCTAGTCCTAACATTTATACAATGTCGTTCATTAATTTTAATTTCTTCAGGATTTCGTTTTGGTGGGATCTCGTTTTGTTAATCTCGGCCTCCTAGAATGAAGTCGCTTTCTAAATCTCGTCTTTTTAATATGAAATGTTTTATCGAAAAAATCTGAAATTTGTTTTTTAAATACGAAATGTTTTATCGAAAAAATTTAAAATTCTCTGATCGCCTCTTTCATATATATTAAAATTACATTTAATTGTGATTATATTAAATTTTTATGTGTTATAATTATATATTTATTTATTTCTTCTTCAGTATAAAACTTTACTCAATAACATTCAATTGTGTTTATTTTCAAATATATATTTTTGGTGTAAATTAATATTAAAATATTATTGTAATTAGTATGGAAACGTATATTTATTTCACTTGTATTTAATTAATTTCATAGTTATTATTTTATAAAAAAATATTCATGTTACAATGTATTATTTATAAAAATTGCTAAAATGTATATTTTCAGTTTTAGTTTTTTAAATTGCATTTTAAATAGCATAATTGGGTGTAATTATTTTATTAATGTTGTAAAATGGATTTCAAGTTTATAATGTCTATAAAGTTGTATATTATGACCATATATGTTTTTTAAAAGGACTCATTTCACCTAATGCTAAGTAATGTTAAGTGAAGTCAAGTTTATAAATTAGATTTAAGATTTAAGTTTTAAGCTTAGGATTATGTGAGGGAGGGAGTGATGGTGACATAGAGAGAGATATAGGGAGACTTAGGAAGATGTTAAGAGAGGAAGAGAGTCAAGGGGGAGAAAGAATGAGGAAGAGGATGAGAAATGAAAAGAGAGGGGGTGAGATAGAGAGACAAACAAAAGGAAAGAGGGAAGGAGTATTCAGAGGTAAAATGGGGGAGAGATAATGGGGAGATATTGAGAGGGGGGACAGAGAGAGAGAGACTGAGAGAGACAAAGGGAGAGAGTAGGAGAGAGAGGGAGAGTGAGCGAGGAGCAGAGGGAAAGAGAGGGAAATGAGAGAGTGGGAAATAAATAGTGAAAGTGTGAGAGGAAGGAAAGAGAGGTAGTGAGAGTGAGACAAGGAGAGAAAATGAGAGAGAGAGAGAAAAAAAGAAGAAGAGAGATTGAGGTAGAGAGATATAGCAAGAGAGGGAAAGCAAGAGAGAGAAGGAGAGAGAGAGGGAGAGAGAGGGAATAAGAGATGAGGGGGAGGGGGAATGAGAGAGGGAGCCAGCAAGAGAGAGTGGGAAAATTAGAGAGGGTGAGAGAGGGAAAGATTTTTAAAGAGGGAGAGTGAGGAGGATATAATGTGAGAGAGAGTATGCGAAAGAGACATTTTGATAGTGAGAAAGAGAAATATTGGGAGAAAATGAGAGAGGTGGATAGTAATAGTGAGGGAGATAAAGTGAGGGAAAGAGAGAAAGAGAGAGGAGGGAGGGGTGGATGAAAAGAGAGTGGAGTGAGGGGGGATGAAAGAGAGAGTAGAAAGGGAGTGAGCACGAGACAGAGAGAGATAGATAGGGTGAGAGACAAAGAGATAGAGGGAGAGGAGGAAAGAGAGAGTATGAGAGAATGTGAGTTTGATATATTTATAGAGAGAGAAATATAAAAGGATACAATGTCAAAGAGAGAGTTAGAGAGAGACATAGTAAGAGTCAGAGAGAATGGCTAAGAAAAAGTTTGAGAGAGAGATAGCAGGAGTAAGAGTTGAGACCAACAGTTATAGGGAGAGAGAGATAATGAGAGAGGGACAAAGGGGTGGAACGAGGGGGGGATATTTTGACCCTTCAACATTCTTTCACAATATATTCATACACATTTTTCATTTATTTATCATCTGAACTGATATTCTCACTTCCATTTATTGTAAAATGGATTTTTTAAACTAGCACCTCTCATCTTTGCTCATGAATATCTATGGCCTAACTCCCATGGAGAGAACCATGAACTTAGGCTAAAACCTTGAGCGTTGAATATTTTAACTTTTTGTTGTTTTCCACATCGAATTTTCATAGATAAGGAAGAGGACAAGGGGGTTGTGCTTTGTTTGAGTCGATAATTGAAAATTTTAAACCAAAAGAAAATCAATTATGGGGTTTCAATTTTTTCATTTGATCTTAAGTTGAGTATTTGCAAATTTTATTTTCATTGAGAATTACTTCCCATGATTTTATTTTCATATCATGTATGAGTACGATAGGAAATATTTCTATATATTGTTCTGTTGTTCTACATTGTTTAAATAGATCGTTAATGATTTTAAATTAGAAATGGGAAAATTAGGGTTTTATTTAATATAGGACCCTTGCCATCGAACTTCCTCATATCCATCTTTGGAACATGGTGGTTCTTCAATCCAACGTTAGATTCTATGAAATCATGATGAACATTTCTTTTGTTCTCATCATGAGTTTCTTTAACTACCCTTTTTCCATTAGTAGGTAATTATTGTAGCAAATTTGCCAAAACTATCTTCAAATCTTCCATGTTGCCTTTAATATTTGCTTATATACCATCCATGCCATCCATCTTAGCTTCCATCCCATCCATCTTAGCTTCCATGTCATTCTTCTTGACTTCCATGCCATTCATATTACCTTCCATGCCTTTATTTAATCCATTCATCTAAGCTTCTGTTACTTTTTGTGAAAGTGAAAATTGTTGAACTTTGTCTCGTAATTTTGATATATCATGTTGCATTTCTTCATGTTCTTCATGAGTCATGGTAGAGCTTTCAGGTTGCTTACTAGGTGTTTCCATTTTCCTTATTCGAGGCATCAATTAATGACAATTATGCCTCAACATGCCCTTTGAATCACTTCAAACTAATTTTTCAAACCAAACTTATGCAAATTAAAAAAAAAACTACACACCTTCTTTTTTCATTGTAAGAAATCGATATTAAATCTATTGTATCTCTGAAATTCTAGATCCTCAAGGTCTTAAATTACAACCTGAGATAGCCCTCTCTGTCCTATTTTCAATGCCACCAACCTAATCGAAGGTGGAATTTCCAAGAAAGAGTTATGCCCAATATCCCTAGATGAAATGATTGTATACTTTTTTAATAGAGTGAACTTGTAGGATGTGCCACGTGTCATTTTTTCGACCTCCATATGTGAAATCAATACACATACAAGTATATTTTATCTTCTTTTTATAACTTCTTATGAAATTTTAATCATATGCTCAAAGAGAAAGCTATGACGATGTTCCCATGGTCACTTGTTTGGGATGTAATTTGGGGAGATTGCAAAAACCCTAACTTCTGTCATGAGAAGAGATCGGAAATTTGAATGTGAGGTTCATTAAGATTTCTTCTCATATGGGTTTTAATTTCAGCTACGAAAATGTCATAGAAAAACATTTATAGCGAAAATTCCATGAAACCATAGAATCCAAAGATATGATACCAAATGTTATCCAACCAGCTCATAAAATAGAAGAAAAGATAGATCAACAACTACAAAATCAGCCTCTTCAGGGGGAACTCCTTTACATTATAGAAATGAAAAATTATTTAATGATACAAATGATAAAACCTCCTCTCTATATATAAGAGTCTAAGGGGTCACAATATAATCAAAGTTGACATAACAATAATAATATAAGGCCACAACAATTAGACTAGTGTCTTTTTATGGGGCACATTAACAACAATATGGGCACAATAGGGGAACAACAATAATAATAAGAGACACAATGATAATATTAATGGCGGAATCACTAGTATTATGGAGACATAACATAGAACATTTGTAGAATTAATTTTTATTCCTTTATTCAAATGAGTTGTGTATTTTTCCAATAAAATAAAATACATTATAAAATTCAATATCCAAACAATTAAAATTCAAAAAAGGAAAGAAAATCAAATACATTGAACATTTAGATTAGTTTTCCAATTTCATGTTACAGATTGAATTTCTCCAATCTCGTAGGATGGAATGTTGTATTGGCCATAAAATTTTATGAAATACAATGTACAAATAACTATAAATGAAAATATGAAAAATAAAATCAAATGCATGGAACATTCACATTTGTTTGATGACGTGAATAAAATTTATGGGATGGCTCCTCTTTTATCATAACATTAATAGATGGAACATTTGGGGAGTTAATTTTTATACCTCTATTTAAGTGAGTTGTTTCGCGTTCCAAGAAAATAAAATAGATTATAAAATTGAATGTCCAACCAACAAAAAAAAATTCAAATTAAAAACGAATCAAACACATTGAACATTTACATTAGTTCACCAATTTGGTGGTTAAGAAGAATTCATAGTAAGGTTATGACATGATTCATCTTCACTTTTGGGATTATTTGATGGAAACTTTAGGGAGTTAATTTATATATCTCTATTCAAATGTGTTGTTTATTGTGCCAAGGGAATCAAATACACTATAAGTTAAGTAAAATGAAAAGATAATGTAAATACGGGAATGTAATAAAACAACCTATACTATAGGCATAATTTGAAAGATCTGTGTGGTACCTTACTTGTTCGATGTGAAATGTTATCAGGGATGATTGATTCGCTTAGAGGTACAACATTCCTTTGAGGAGGATGGTTAAAGGAATATCCAATGATTTAAGCAACTCATTCCAACTTATCAAACAAATGGCCAAGTAAAATATCATCCGAATCATTACATAGCATTCCATCACTAACTCTACCATGGATGATTTTTAACCTTTCGCCTTTTTTGAAACTTGCATTTGTAGATGAAAAAGGGTTAGAGTGGACATTTGTATCCAAATTATCTATATGATCTTCCCAAATGCAAGATGTTTCCCCAGTATAATGAAAATTTGGAGAAGATCATGTAATAGGAGTAGAGCATGTATGACTTTGTAGACTTAGTGTCCCACAAACAAGAGGATCTCATGCACCAATTTGGTGTCTATTATATTTAATAAGTAAAATGATATTTATATATTGAAAATAAAAGAGATGAACCAAAATTAATTTTGAATGTTGTCTAATATTAACTTAAAACATAATAGACCATTAACTATTCACAAGTTTGAACCATATAATAAAATAACAAATGTTCATTATTTTGGGCAAATTATAAGCACTTCTGTAATATTTATGAGTGGTTGAAATTGTGATTTCATTTATATGGTTTATTTTTTGTGATAGTTTAAATTAAATATATTTAATTTGTCTAAAATTTAATTTTTATTAATTTTTATATTTAATTTAGTTAAAGATAGAGGAGAAAAACAAATTATTGTATAATAGAAATGACTCAAAATTTATATTAACCAAATTCTCTTAAAAAATTAAAAACCAACATAATTAACTTAACTTATCTAAAATTTAATTTTTATTAAATTTAACATTTAACCAAATTAAGCTATTAAGAATAGAAATTTACTCATTAATCTCACATTATGAAGAGAATGGAAAATCATCTTAAAAATTAATGAAACACAAAGAGATTATAGCAACTCCTATTGAAAATGCAAGCCTCACAATTTAGTTAATGGGAAAGATTTTAATTACTTCAATACGAACCACTAAAAGAAAATGCTTGCACTATCTTTATGGGTTCTCCTTGGAATATGGGTAGCTGCTATTAGCCTACAACTATAGTCACATGATACAATCTATGTGATAATAAAATAAGACTCTCTCAGAATTCAATATATATCTTCTACATTGTATTTAATACAAAAAATTAAAATCTCTATTAAGATATAAATTATGTAATGCAATCTATGTTATAATAAAGTATGACTCTCTCACAATTCAATCTATATATTCTACATTGTATTTAATATAAAAACTGAAAATCTCTATTAAGACATAAATGATTTAATGCAGTTGCATAGAATAGGTGAATAACAATTTCTATTCATCAAGTAAAATTGTAACATTTATTCAAACATTGCAAAACTCTAGTAAAATATAAAATGATAAAATATTTATCATTAATGGTAACACATTATGCACAATTACAAATACCAACCATTGAGATTCTACACAATTACAAAGACCCATCAGAATCCCTCACTATGTAAAATATCCCTAAGTTGCAATGAACAGCCTTTAATATGGAAAAAAAAACCCTACACAAAATCTTATGGATTCATAACACTCTTAAACCTATGACACATGTTACGGAATCATAATATATAAATCCAAAACCTATAAGGATTCATTAAAACATAGAAAGTGAACATTAAAACTATCAGAAAAAAAAAATAAAAAAAAAATAACACTCCTCCTTAAACCATAATAAACCAAGCAAAAACAACTAAGCAAAACTAGTACAACCTAGAAAAACCCTTTATCATAATAAAAATTAGAAACTATAAACGTAAATCACAAAAGGAAAACACACTCACTTCACAATTCAATGAAAAATTAAAATTTGATGCACAAAGGATAAATAGGAGCTTAGAGTAAATAAGAGTTAGCTAAAAATAATTATGTCCAATATTTTAATTGAGAGCTTTCAAGATGGAGCTTCGATCTGGTGTTTTGCTAGATTTCGGTTAGGGTTTTGGTATTCACTTCTCTGTCACTATAGCTACACTTTCCTGTCCCTATCTGCTTGGTGTGTGCATTGTGATGGTATGCCTCTTACTCCTATGTCCTTGTAGTTAGCACACCATAGAACCCGTTATCCTTCCGTCTCTATTTCTTGACTGCAACACTTGTCGAAGATGGAGGGTTATGTTGTCAACTATTCAGAGGAGCCATCTCCCTACAAACCCTTCTGGACTTATCCTTTCTCCATGCTAGAGGTGTTGGTTTCTGGATTCCAAATTTTTTCACTACTGTTATGGTCAGAACCGCCTCCTATTTGATCAGACCTTGGGCCCTTCATGTTAGTCTGTAATTTTGTGCTCTCACTATATCCTAGTCCGGTCTTGATAGCCACTCCATTTCTCCACCCACCCTACATATGCTAGCCTCTTGCATTCCTCCTTCCCCTTATTTCAACTATCCACTTCCGAACTCTCCCCGTTTGTCATCCATATCTGCCCACCCCTAGTTCATGGGTTTCGACTGTAGGGATGACCCCCTGTCCCACATCCCAGCTTTGTCAGCCTTTTAGGCCACTATCCTAGAACTCAGAAGCCATCCTTTCCATTTGGTTATTTCGATGTCCTGACGGTAAACCCTAGTTATGGTAACCTTAGGTTACAGGCAGCTTCCTCGGGTACCCAGGACCCTCTACAAGATCATATGACGACACCTTTTTTGGTAAAAATTAAAAATCTAAGTGTATTAAAGCCTCCCAGAAGGATTTGGCCCTTTGTTTTAGTGAAGGCATGCAAATAGGTGATGTTTTCGACATAGAAAATTAAGTTTTGGTGGGAAGTATCAGAGGGAGATGGTATTCAGCCACTCAACTTCATCTTTGGGTCAATTATATTTGGAGGAACATACTCAGGGAACTCTCTTCTATCATGACTCTAGCTTGCGGATGGTTCACTCTTAGCTTTCAAAGTGAATATTACACTTCATGGGTTCTTTGATGATACTGGCACATAAAATTGGCCCCTATTTTGCTTAAGAGATGGAGTCCGTTATTTGACCCCCAGTAGGAAAAATTGGGCACTAGTCCACTTTGGGTTCATCTCTCGAGACTTCCCCTACACTTCTGGTCTGAGGACATTTTTTTTGCATTGGGAATCCATTGGGTACATTCCTTTATTATCATAAATCCTACATTAGCTCTGGAAACAAATCGATGGCGTGCATCTTGGTGCACTTGGACACCACAGAAGGACTAGAGGAGTAGATTACTCTTCAGCGGAAAATATTCACTAGAATATAGATTCTAGATTACGAAGGGGTGTCATTAAGATGTAGAAGGGCTGACAAGGTAGGTCATCACTACAAGGAATGCCCTTTGGTCACTGCTACCTCCTCTCCCACCCAAGAATCAGATGGTGCCATCTCTATTGCTTAAGCATCTACATAGGAGAAACCTACTCGTTCCTCTCATTCGAAGCCACCAGATCATTGTTTTGCTCACATGACTCCTTTGGCTTCCCCAAGCCTCATTCACCTACGATGACAACATCACGGGTCGCTACTGCGCCCGCTCTCTCTGCCAATATTTCTCATCCTCGTTTCTCTTCAATTTCATTACCTTTATCTACTTATACACAACAATTTCATGGCACTTTCATCCATTGCAAGCATTTCCTGCATTTCACTCTCATCCCCTCTGAATCCCCCCCCAAAAAAATCCTATTCCACTGCCTCGCCTTCTATACCTCAGTTTTTTATTAATCCTCCTTATCCTAGTGCATTGGTATCCTCTGGTCATTATCATCCCTACAATCTTCCCTCTCGGTGGAAACATCCTCCTGAGCCTTCTGCGATTGGCCTAATCTCGCCTCCTAAATTCACCAAGCCTAGAAGGCGTCGACACTCCTGTATTTCTAACACCATTAACCAAGCAGGGGTGGATGTGGCCTAGGGCAAGAAATATAAACTTGATAAGGTTCTTATAGCACTTGACACCCTCCACCTATCTCATCCATGAAGTGGATCTCTTTTTACTATACATGGTTGGCTAGCCCTGCTAAAAGATTAGCCCTCACAAGACTATTGGATTCTCAAAAGATCGATATTATCTATCTACCAGAAACCCTTGGGTTGGTTGAGTAGGTCATCTCTATTTTAAATTCCCTAAAGTCAGGATGGACCTTCCATGTACTGGATGTTAGTGGATGGTCTGGGGGAATTGCACTTGGCATTAACCCCCGCACGATTAAGCTACATACATCTTCGGGAGGGGCTTGATTTTTGGGTATGGATATATACTCGAAGTTGTATCAAGAATTCATAATCATCAATGTTTCTAATCCATATCATAACAGGGTTGAATTCTGGAATCATTTACTCAACTTATCTCTCAGTAACACAGACAACCTCAATCTGGGAGGGGACCTAAATTTCTCAATTGGACACACGAACTCTTGGGGACATAATGCCTAATTGGACCCCCTCTCAGATATTTGGAACATCTTCTAGAGTAGTACCATCTTGTTGATATCCATATGAATAAGCTACAACCAGCTTGGCATGACAAAAGAATAGGAGAAGCATCACTATCCAGAAGACTGGATCGCTTCTTAATCAAGGAGAGTTTGGTAAGAACCTTGAGAAACATTCGTCAATGGGTGGGCTGTGGTGGCATATCTGACCAATCCCCTATATATTAGGATTTGTTAGGTTCCTTTCTAAAACCAAGGGCCCCATTTAAATTCAATTCCATCTAGCTGATGGATTCTAATAACATCAAATTTGTTAATGATTATTGGCATGCACATCCACCTACGTAGGGGAGATCCTATATCATAAGTCTTTTATCAAAATCTAAATGAACTAATGAGTCTATCTATTCAATGGGCTAAAAGAGAATGAGATCGAGACGATCAAAATCTTAGGTTCATTGAAGACAAGCTAGCAGATCTGTTGGACAAGAATGGGAGGGGTTTCTCCACTACAGAAGCTAAAAATATTCTCATTGACTTGGAAACTCCATGATCCAAAATTGTCAAAGAACGTGAGGAGACCTAGCACCTCAAGGGTAGAGCTATCTTGTTATAAGATGGGGACGACAACACACAATTATTTCATAATTATGCAAAAGCAAGATGAGAAAGTAATACTATCCGGAAGATGCCTAATGAGGATAGACATCCTACTCATACTTTTCATCAATTGGCTCATATTGGCATCACCTACTTTTGACAGCTATTCAGGGGTCCTCAAGGGGCCACTCTTGCAGAAATCATTAGATTTTCCATACTTTTCCCTCATTTTGTTGATTGAGATTTGACGATTGATCTCATTAATCTAGCATCAATTGGGGAACTAGAAATCACTCTTAAATGGTTTAAAAAGGATAAAGTCCATGGCCCAGATGGACGGTTCGTTGAAATTTATCTAGCTTTCTTTGAAACCATGGGAAAGGACCTACTTAAGGTTGTGGAGGAATGTAGGTTAGTTGGTCATATGTATGAGGTTGTCAACTCTACTTTCATTTCCCTCATCCCCAAAGTGGACTCCCCTATTCCTTTCAATGATTTCAAGCCTATATCTCTCTGCAACTGCCTCTATAAAATTATTGCCAAAATCATCGCTAATCAATTAAATCCCATCCTATCATCCCACATCTCATCCGAGCAATTTTTCCTTTTTGCATAATAGACAAATACATGAGGCCATTGACATCCCACAGGAGGTCCTCCACTCCATTAAGACAAGGCATTTAAAAGGATTCATCCTCAAGATCGATATTTCTAGGGCGTTTGATTAAGTCAGCTTGTTATACTTAAGAATTATCCTCACACACTTAGTCTTCCCTCTCTCTTTCATTCAATGGATAATGTGTTTTATCACCATTGTGTCCTTCAACATTCTCATTAATGGCTTGGCCTCCAATTACTTTCACTTAAAGCAAGGCCTCAGACAAGGATGCCTTCTTTCCCCTCTCGCTTTCCTCCTTGTAATGGAAGGACTAAGTAGGTTAATATTGTAGGAAAGATGAGACAGATGAACTTAGGGTATCAAATTACAAACAATTTGCATCATCTCCCACCTACTTTTTATGGACGATGTCCTTATCTTTCCCAGTGGGGGAATACAGGACTTCTCTATTTTTTATGATATCATGCGGTTTTTTTCCACTACAACTGGTATAAAAACCAATCAACTGAAATATACAATCTCTTTCTCATATTTTTCCCAACAAGAAATTGATATCGCTCTTCAAAATTTCCCCTTTCAAAGACTTTTTCTAGAGCATGGACTCAAATATCTTGGTTTCCATATCAATCCACATAGTTACAAAATATCGGATTAGACTTGGCTCATGGCCAAGGTGGAAAAAATATTTCATAATTGGAATCATAGGTTCGTATCCAAGTATGGGCGTTTACTCATTAAATCCGTCCTTGAGACAATTCTGGTTTACTGGATCTCCTTAGCATGGTTACCATAAGAATCCTATCCCGATACAAAATATTTGTTGTAGATTCCTATGGAATGGTTACAAGGAGTGGAAGCCATTTCCTTGGGTGGGCTGGAGTCAAATCGCGCATCCTAAGAAATGGGGTGGCTATGGTATAAAGGATATTACTTCTTTTGCACATGAACTTGCTGCCAAGATGGGATGGCATGTTCTCATTACCCGCAGCCTTTGGACTTATGTTGTCCATCACAAATACATTTTGATTTTTCATTATTTCAATTGTATTTGACTCTTGATCTAGCATAGAATAGGTATATCGATGATCTGGTAGGGTGTCATACACACTCTTCCTACTATCAGAAACTATCGTGCATGGCGTATTAAATTTAGGACATCAGTACACTTAGGCATGTACCTATGGTCAAGATGTTTTAATATGTACAGACTACCCCCAAATCTTATTACCTTTCTAAATGATGGAGGCATAAACTCGATTTCTAATACTGTAGATCTGGAGAATACCACCATTTTTGCAAATGCTTGGAAATCATCTGACTTGGGAATCACTATAAAATGGCATCAGAACTGGGTGGGCTATACCTCTACACTAACTAAATCACATGTAAATATGAGGGAGGAAAATGATGAACTCATTTGGGCACCTAAAAAACACGAAAGTTATTCCTCGAAAGATGGATATCCTACCATATATGCTTCTCATGAGCCACTTGTTCTGGCTAAGTGGTGGTGTACTATTTAGAAGCTCAAATCTCCCATATGCACTAAGATTTTTTATGTGGAATGTCCTTATGAACAAAAATCTTACTGGGGAAAATTTGATGAAAAGGTCATTTGATGGTCCCTCCTAGTGCATCCCCTGTCAACAGGTCATTGAATCAAATAAAAATCTCTTTCTCACCTACCCTTTCGCTATCAATTTATGGGAACAATTTCTCTCCTCTTTGGCTATTAGACAATTATGGAATGGAGATAACATTCAGACTTCTTGGAATCATTGCTGGACTCATACCTCGAACCAGAAAGCTCACAATCTCCCCTTACTTGTTTATTGCAAAATCTAGTTGAACAGGAATGGCATCATATTTTGAGACAAAGCTACCCATTTGCCTATCTCTATCGCCCATATTATTAACTCATTTCAAGAAATTGTTGATGACAAGCACACTTCTCCTGTCTCACCTATGACACCTAAATTTATTTACCAAAATCATCATTTGGCATACTTTGACGGATCTGCACAAGAACAAGGATGTGGGCGTGGGTATCTTTCTGAATCTATCTCACAGACATTCTTACCTCATCCAGATGAGTTTTAGGGTTGGGACAAATAACTATGTCGAACTCATCACTAGTAGACATTTGCTCCATTTTGCATTGAAACATGATTGTAAGCACCGTCGTATTTTTGGAACTCAAAAAACATTATAAAATTGTTCAATAACACATGTACATGTCATGTGCACACACTGAGGAACATATTGGATCAATCTATGCATGCATTTAAAATAAAAATTAGATTATATTTCTTGTCATTACATTTACAGGGAATGCAATCAAATTATAGACCAACTATCCAAGGAGGTTGTGGTCTAGCCCAGTAGTCAGTGGCTAATTCAGGAACAACGGGATGCTGAAAAATACTAGTATTAGCACCAACCATATATAGACCACCCATTTTAGGGGGCAAATAGACCCTAATAAAATCTCATTTTTTGCAAATATTATAAGATCATTATATTATGTTCTATATATCATTGCATATATCTATTTCAAAACAAGTATGGTATACCCAAGGGATAATTTTGTACAAACATTAGCGTTTGGCATCTACAACATGTAATTTTCTCAAATCATAGAAAATTGTGGGCAAAAAAAGAGTTAGTTGAATATGGAAACAATGACTTCCCCTAGTGTTTTCTATAAAATTTCAATTTTTCTAAGAAAACACGTTGCAAAATGTAACTCACAAAACATAATATGACCAAAGAATGTAGCCATGTTTCATTTTTTTTAAATATTTTTTTTGGTTGACAATGAAGCCACATTTGTGACCATTTCACTTGGAAGTTCCAAACCAACAAATTTCAAAAAATGTAATGTAAGTCACTACTATATGTTTCAAAAATAATGCAGCCACGTTTGGCACCATTTAAATGGAAAGTGAAATTTTTTATAATGTAAAACTGGGAGCCAACTTTTAATATTTTTTTCAATTTTAAGATTCATTTTTTTGTAATCTTGATACACGTTTTCATTTTTATCTAATTTTTATACATGGCGATAAGTAATAGGAACAATAAATTTTTAATCATCATTTGCTAAAAAAATATTTTAAACAAGGTTTAAAAACATGATTTAAATATGCAAAATGTTAAAGAGTTATAATTCCATTAGTCGATATAGTGGAAAAGACTAGAATATACTAGCATCTTTCAATTTAAACTATCATATCAAAATAATTAATTAAAAAAATGATTAAACTGTCCAATTAGATGAACATAAAAATTGAAAATGGAAAACTTCAATACAAAAAATTAAAATTGTTAATATAATAATAACATAGATTATATAATAATAATGATTAGTATTGTAGTCTTAAAATGATATTCTTATGTTATGTTGTAATTTTTTATATATATTTGAAACATATTTTACTTATTTTCCTGATATTTGATAAATAGAGACTAAAGTTAATTTATAAAAAATAAAAAGTAAATGAACTAAAAAAAAGTTAAGACAAAATATTGAGATGTCTAATCAATAAAGAAAAATTATATCGATTACATCTACATCAAAAATAATGATTATATATA
>APFE030677694.1:1843-35933 GCA_000404065.3 Pinus taeda
AAATTTCCCCAAGAATTTAGAAGCCCCTTATCCCCTTCATTTCGCTTCATTTCGACAAATTTCCTTGTTTCATACAACGGGACAAGTTTCACTCAAAAGATGTTTCAGAGCAATCAAAGATGAATTTTGAAAAAATGAGAGAGGTTTTTGTCCACAAAAGGCCAAGGAAGAAAAACCTCCCTCAATTGTTACACGGGTATCATGGTTTTAGAGAAATGTCAAAAATACTGTTGCCTCAGGAGAATTGAATGCACCTCTGAAGTGACCTTGGGAAAATCAAGATTTCTTCTAGCATGGTTGGCCAAATGACTTTCATGATGATTCAAATGCTAACTAAACACAAAGAGATTTCCAATGAGCTATCATGAGCTCAATTTGGAGTTGAGAAAAGCATTCAAAAGTTTACTGCAACAGCACTCTGCCTTGAGGCAGCCTCATTTGGCACATTTTGATCAGTCTTAGGAGATTTGATTTTTGACAAGGAAAATGAACTCCAAATTGACAAATTCCAGTTGGGTTGGAAATTAGACTCAAAGACCTTTCCAACGAGCTATCCTGCACCCAATTTGGACACCAGGAAGGCCTCCAAAAGCCTAATACAAAATGCATTATGTCATTGGGTGCGCGCGGCGCACTGGACTAGGCGCGGCACATCAGGCACAAAAACGCAGTGTAAAAATACACTGGCGCGGCGCATCAGAGGCGCGCGGTGCGTTGGGTGAGGCGCGCGATGCACTGGGTTTTAAGGCGAAAATTGCTTGGAAAGGCATCAAATCACCTCCTCTCCACACAAATTTGCAGGTAGGCTCATATCCACCACTTGTGCTTGACTTTTGAAAGATTAATGTAATGGGTTCATCATATGTTGCCTTAGGAATCCAAGTGAAAAGCCCTCCTTTGTCAATGAAATTGCTGTAGGGTTTGAATGCAAAAATTGCTGCAGGGTTTCAAAAACAAAGTGTAACCAAGGTTATCATTTTTTCCCATTTCCCTTTGTTTCCCATTCCCAAAGTAACTCATCAAACTTCATCATTAATCCGCTCATAATCCTATCATATGATCCCATACCCCCAATTCCTATTTTACAAAGTCCCAAACCCAAACCCTAGTCCATATACTGTACCCTATCCCAGCAGTCTCTCATTTCCCTTTGTCACACATTTGGCATTGAAACAAGACACCAGGTTCTCATTTTTCATTCTCAACAAACCAAACATACACTTGGCATAGACTTTCAACACCATGGAGGCAAACATCGATACATTATATGACCAAGACAGTGACTTTACAACTGAAACTGCATGCACCAAGAGGGTACTAAAATGTCGAAAAAGGGAGGATAGACTTCGAATTTTGGACGAGGCTTCATTGGCTGGACCTAATACATGATGGAGGGTCTTCGCTCCAAATTTGAGCAATTTTGGAGAAATTTTTGTCATTTTGAAATTTTTGGCTTGCAAAACAGGTTTTTTGGCTCAACGCGTAGCGCGCCGCGCGCGACCCATAAGATTGGGAGGTCCAAATCACAAATGGCTTGTAGTTTTGGATTTGTCATGATGAATTTTACATGCTCAGCTATTGCCAAAACATTTCATTAAGTTCTGGGTGAACAAAAGGCTCAAAAACACCATGAAAATCACATTTCTGCCACCTTTTGCACCAGCAGGAAGTACCTCCGGGAGAATGCACTTTTGGAGGGGCAAATGGACACCAAATTGAAAAATTCCACTTGAGTTGGAAAGTAGACATCCAAGGCTTTCCAACAAGCCAACCTAAACTCAATTTGGATGCTGGGAAGTGCCCCAAAAATAGGTGGAAAGGCGCGCGGCGCATAGGGCTCAGGCACGCGGCGCATAGGGTTTTTTGGCACAATTTTCACCTTCCAGCTCAGAATTTCGGCCAGTTATGACTAGTTTAACCTCTTGATGTGGTGTTTGACCCAGCTTGATGTAATTTGATGTGTATGATGTAATTTTGGCACATTTTTACTTGTTCTAGAGGATTCATTCACTAAAAGGTGAAAATTAAATGAATGAATTTAGGGGTAAGTTGTTTGACTACCTAGATTTCAGTTCCTTGTTTAGAATTAGTTCAAACAGCTCCTAGAATGATGAGATCGACCCCTAGAGACAAGGAAAGGGGTTAGGATGGTTTATATGATGTAATTTCTCAATCATTTTCAGAGGTTGGAGAGGTTGGACTCTTGGGAATAGCTTGATACTCTATTGTACATATTTTATCTGCATTTTTGGCAAAGGAAAGACCAGGGTTTTGCAGCACTGTTTGGGATTCATGCGGCTTTATGTGTTGATGGTGTGCTTCTTTCAGTATTTGTAAGTTGTTATGTGTATCATTTTCCTTCTCTCACCTTCTGCAATTGAACAAATGAAGTGTTAAGGTAGAATCCATAGATTGTTATGCTCTGCCTTTAAATTTGTTTGATTTTCAATGTTCTCACATGTTTAAGGAGAATCCTTGAAACCTTCTTGCGCTCCTTAGCTCCTCACTAGTCTGATCTACCCTTTCATTCCCTTTAAAAGCATCAAGGCGATCGCCTTCCTTGCCCCATTCAGACCTCTGCAGAAACTGTGCCTCATCCCCAAGCCCAAATTTGCCTTTCGCTGTTTCAACACAAAAACTCCTAAAAACTCAAATCAAACCTTTGTACTTCATACATAGCCTAAAATTAGCTTCTATTTCAGTCATCTCGAGTCTCATCGATCATCTTTTGCCGAGATTGACCCGGAGAGAGCCCTCTCCTGTCCTCGTAGGGCTAGCTACGAGGCTGAGCGTGGTTTGATGTAGCCTTGAGTTTTACCTTATTTCAGCCTAAGGTAGATTTGAGCGCTAACATGTACTAGATGCATTGATTTTCGTGTAGATGTTGATTACTAATCCTATGTGATTGATTGCATTAGATGCATTGATTTCAATGTATATGTCTTTTTCTAATCATATTTGATTTCTTGCATTATATGCATTGATTTCAGTGTAGATGTTGATTTCTGATTTGATGTAACTCAATGTATGATGGTACATTAATTTTAAAGTGATTGGATTAACAATGTGATTGATATTGGTGTAAGCGTAATTTTTGTTTTGACAATGTTTTGACTTTTGTGTTATAGTAATTCAACATTTTAATATTGCAGAGCAAGAGAGAAAAGGTAAGATGTTTACTACAATAGCTCAAGTTAAAGATTTGAATGGTTTACAATTTCAACTATACTTTTCATATATTCATTGATATGAAAATATGACAAAACTAATAGGGGTGAAAATAAGAATAGTAGAAGAAAATAGTTAAGATTGATCACAATGAAGAGTATTTGTAATTGACTACATTCTTATTATTCATATTTTTTTGTCATTCAACACTATTACATTGTCACTTTGGTTTCAAAATTTTATTTCATCATTTTTCATATTTAAAGTTATTAACAATATTTATCATCTCAACGGATTGAGATAACTCAACAAATATAAAATAAAACTACTCTTCAAGATATATTTAGTAATACCTAGAGGGACACTATTAAGAATTTATTAGTTGTCAAAAACTGTGATACATAAAATTAAATGAAATAGATGTGCAATATTAATCCTCTTGCAAGCTATTAACAATATTGTCTTCCTTCTTCATCACTAACTAATTATTGATGGACAACTGGATACACATATAGAAATATAACACAAAAACTATAACATTCACAAACATTACCATCCAAATCCAAACACATAAACACATAAACCACTCAAACATCCAACACAGACTTACAAGCCATTCAAGGTAAGAAACATAGACTAAATGAAAGAACAAAACTATATGGTCATGTGAGGCAAATAAAACATAATGTAATTTTCAAAGTATGAAGTATATCTCAAACATATACATAAAAATGATAATCTAAAAATATGACATTGTTTCCCTCAGCTGGAACCAACCTAGATCCATCTAACTCCAGATCTATCATGTGCCGAGAGGGATCGAATTCCTCGAGGTGCAAACCTTTCCTCGAATTCTACACTCCAAAAATAAGGTTTGCACCTCAAGGGATTTGATCCCTCTCAGCGGATGATATATTCGGAGTTAGATGGATCTAGGCTGGTGACATATACAATGAGTCATTTCAAGAATGGTGATTGCATAAGAATTGTGGAGAATACCAATGAAGCTATTGAATTGTCCTCCTTTTTTACTCTGTGGAACCCTAAAATGTACCCACTAATTTCAAACAATGTAGTTGGGCTTATTTATTTATTTATATATTTTTTAACACGATCGGATATTGATTATATTGCAAAAAGGAAAAGAGGAGCATACTCCTATTACATTCGATGAGGTTTGGATTCAAGTAGAAAGATGAAAATGGGAGTGTAATCCCTGTTTCTATGCTTGAGATCCAATGTTCTATTCATTCCTTTGTCTCACCTGGCATATTGCCTTGCATACTATCCTGAAAGTAATATAAAATTGCAATACATTAAATTATTATTCGGTTTTTCAGTATTGATTGACTGACTGCTCCTATTGAGAGTGGTGCTTCTTGCTTTGCTGAACGAAGTTTTCTCCTTCCTGGCTCTGAGTGGTTGACTTGATATAGGCGATGGCTTCCTCTAAGTGCTTACATTTGTTTTTGAGTGCAAGTATTTCGACTATCTGAGCTTCAATATCTCTCTGTTTATACATGTTCTCCCTCCTCATTTCTATCCTGAGTTCCTGAAGGGCATCATTGAACCTTCTTATCATGAATTTATTTGCCCTACATGTGGGACATCCATCATTTTTTACAGCTCTTTCAATTGGGTTTCATTCCATTTTGTTCCATTATTTTTCTATATTTTTGATAAGACTTCTGTTCCTCTTGTATGTGCTCTTACTGTTCTTGCTGATGTTGTTTTGCTCTGCTTCATTACTTTTTGAAGACTGTCCTTCCTGTAAAGAATGCTCTGACCTGAAGCAGACTGTCACCGCCCAAGAGTAAAGGAAGAACAACGACGCCCAGTCTGGGATAGAAAAGATGCTTTGAGACCGATTTGAGGAGATATCTGCCGGAAGCTTAGTGATGGCTGAATGGGTAAGAATGAAGAAATCACAATGAGATGGATGATGGCTTTGCGGGAGATGATGAAGATTTCGATGAGAGGATGACTCACTACTAGATTTACACCAAAAGGTGAAAACACATAACAAAGAGCTATTGCGATTCAGGGGAGAAAGACATAGGATGGTGTGAAGAGCACTATGCCTATTGAGGAACACGTAGTTAAGAATGTTGTTGCAGTGAATAAGCATACACTTACAATTTATGAACTCAAATTTTCTTTGAAGCTTGATAGTGATATGATGGATAAAAATGCATTCATGTGGAGAAGATCTCTATCCTCCTTGGCCTGCGGGCTTGGGCTAGAGGCAGATTTGTTTTGGATTTTCTGTATATACACCTGTGATTGCCATTTGAGTACAACTGCTAAAATATCTACCTCATGATCTTCTGATGTACTTCATAGTTGGTTTGGTTTTTCTTATACTTTTTTCCATTGTTTAACTCTTTCCTCATGGAGAATGAATTGATCTATGGGATGGAGCTGAAGTATATATCTTCATTTTCCTTAATACTTCCTGCTTCTCTTTCTGTTGCTTTATTTGCAAAGTTTTTAGCCTTTTTGTTATGTTCTCTCATAACATGCTTAAAGCTAACCATTCTTGAGACTTTTAGATTCATTCTTATCCTCTTGTAGATACTATTCGTAGCTGATTTATTGGGATTCTCGCTTTTGATCATTTCTTCTATAACAATTGTTGAATCTCTTATTATTATAGGATCTCGAATTGATTTTTTTTTTATCCTTTAGCCTAATAGTAAACTGTAAGTTTCAACTTTGTTATTTGTGGTTTCTACCAGGCCCCATTCGTAAGTGACAATCTCTTTCCCATCTGGATTTCTTATCAATCCTCTTGCTCCTGCTTTCCCTGGGTTGTTTTTTGATGCCCCATCAAAGAATAGACTTAATCTATTTTGTTTTTTTCATTCATCCTTAGTTTCCAATTTCGTGCTGTAGGAGTTTTCTTTGGTCCTACTTTCCCAGTGTTTTTCAATATAGCTTTCCCAATCCAATATCTCTCCTCTTTCTGAAGGTTGTTGTGATCCACTGCTGACATCCCTTTAGTGTTTAAAAGTTCTGAAACTCAACCCCAGGTTTTTGATAAAATTCTACCTGTTCTTGGCTTTTGTTCTTTGAAGATGATTTTATTTCTAGTTAGCCAAATCTGCCAACACAGAACTGTTGGAAGGAATTGCCAAAGCCTATTAATTGTAGCCTTGTTCTTTGTAGAATAGGGGTAAGCCTTCTCTGATGCTTTATAAAACTTTGAGAAAGTGTTTGTGAAATTTAAATTGATTTCCAGCGGACTTGAAATCTGCTTCCAACATTCTCTGGATATCTTACAGTCCAAAAAGAGATGTTGTATGGACTCTTGTTCTTTCAGGCACATGGAGCACTTGGAGGGACCCTGAATTCCTTTTTTTTTTAATTTTCAGTAGTTAGTATTTTTCCTTTTAGAAGTGTCCATATGAATGCTTTTATTTTTGGAAGGCATTCAGTGTTCCATGCCAATTCTAGAGGTTCCATTCCTAATGATTTTAATGATCTTGGAGTGGTTTGTACCTTGTTTTAATAGTGTATCCTCCTCCACTTGGATCCCAAACAAAATCATCCTCTTCCTCAATACTTATGGGTGTTGCCCCTTTGAGATGATGCTTTAATTTCTCCCATTGTCCTTTCAAATTTAAAGGGATTGTTGTGATTTGCCACTCATGCCAAATTTGTTGATCCCATGCTGATATTGAGTGAAGAGTATTCAGCCCTCTTTCTGTCATCCATCTTTGTATGCCTTAGAGGTCTAGTTGAAGTTTTAGGGGCTCTTTTCCCATGATTCTGTCATCCTAGATTGACACTGTTTTCCCATTTCCCAGAGTTTTAGATATATAATTCCTGATTGAGGTGATTATTTTTCACAAGTTTCCACACTTGCGTGCACGACCTCAAAGGGATGTTGTTGGTCAATAACTTTTTTTTGGCTTGGTTCAAGTATTTTAATTTTTCCACCAACTCTCCTTTCTAGTTATCATTCTCCAAATTATTTTCATTCCTAGTGCAGTGTTCATTAGGCTTGGTAAACGAATGGATAGACCTCCCTGTTCGTATGGTAATGTGACTTGATTCCACTTGATCAAACTGAACTTTTTGCTGTCTTGCTTCCCTCCCTGCCAAAGAAAGCTTCTTATGATTAATTCCATTTGCTTATGTGCGCTTGCCAGAGCCAAAATAATCGCATATTGATATATTGGGAGAGCTAAAAGTAGTGTGTTTATCATAATCACCTTGCATGCCATATTGAGCCACATCATACCCCATTTTTGTAATTTGTCTTTCATTTTTTCAACTTGTTTACTTCATATTTCGGCTTTCACATTTTCTTTAGCTATTGGGAGTCCTAAATAGATGAAATGTGCCCATCTTGCTTGTGTTGGAATCTCTAGAATTTGTGAGATACTCTGCATTGTTCTTGATGGTGTGTTCCAATCATATATTCTATATTTTGAGTTGTTTAAAAGCCCTCCGGATACCTAAAGAAAGTTGTCTAGGAATTTTTATAATCTTCTTGATATTATACTTGATACCCCTCCTAATAAAAGGGTGTCATCAACAAAAAGGGAGTGATTGATACTTTTGACTCCCCTTGAAATTTGGAGACCTGTGATATTTTTTTCTCTTCTTTGTCTTTCTAATACTGTTCTTAGCGTTTCAGCCATTATAATATATAGAAATGGTGAGAGCGAGCAACCTTGTGTCAACCCTCTTGAACTCTGAAAAAAATTGCTTGGTCTTCCATTTATTAGAGGCGCTATCCAAGGGGCTGAGATGCAGGCCTGTATGATCTCTATTATATCTTGAGAGAACCCAAATTTTTTAAGAACTGTTTTTAGATATGTGTGGCTGACCCTGTCAAAGACATTAGCCATGTCTAACTTTATTATAATTCCTTTCTCTTTCCTTTGTATGCTTGTGTGGATAGCTTCTTGTACAACAATCACATTGTCAATGATTTACCTGCTAGGGACAAAGCCTCCCTGATTTTCAGAGATTATGTCAAGGAGAACTTTCTTGATTCTATTGGTTATTATTTTTGTGATAATTTTGTAGGAGGAGTTACAAAGAGATATTGGTCTATATCTGTTGAAGGTTGTAGGATTGGATTCCTTTGGTATTAGAGCCATATAAGATGACTTGGTATTTCCTCCCAAATTTTTTTTGAAGACATTTTTAATCATTCTCATTTTATTTATTTATTTTTTTATATGACATTCCAATGCTGCCTATAAAAGGCAATTGTGAAGCCATCTGGCCTCGGGGCATTGTCTGGATGAAGACTCCATATTGTTGCCAACACTTCTTCTTCAGCGATTTCTTTGTTTATTTCTGAGTTTTGAACATCACTTATTTTTTTGAATGTATTGTAAAAAGTCCTCATGATCTGATGGTTGTTCATTTGCTGTTAATGGATATTTGAAGTGATTATGAGTTGTTTTTTTCAATTCCTCAGTTCCCTTTATTTCTTGCCCATCCACTTTAATTTGATCTATCTAATTTCTAGCTCTTCTTATTTTCATTGTGTTGTGAAAGAATGTAGTATTTTTGTCCCCGACATTCAACCAGAGGCATCTAGATTTTAATCTAAGCTCTTCTTCTTCTTTTCTGTTTTCTTTGTATATTTCCCATAATAATTCCTTTTCTTTCAAGTAGTATTGCTTTTCCTCCTCTTTGTTTTCCTTTTCTTCTTGCATGCTGTCCATTTTTTTTGCAGCTCTATTTTTCTTATTTTTTTTTTAACTTCATTCTCTCTTGCCCATATTTTTAGCTTTATTCTTAGTTTTTTTAATTTTGTTTCCCATACATAATGGGGTGAGCCTGTAACTTTTTGTGCCCAACCCTCTTTGATTTGAGTTTTGAAATCTTCATTGTTGTCCCAGATTGAGTTGTATCTAAAAGGAAGAGGACCTTGATTGTCCATTTTGTCCAATATGATTGTTACTGGTTTATGGTCCGATGTCATTGTATGTATAATTTTGGACTTGACAGAAATGTATTCAGTTGCTATTTTTTCTTGAACTAAAATTATATCCAGCCTCTCCTTTATATTACTCTTGCCCACTCTCTTATTACTCCAGGTGTATTTCCCATTACTTGCCGTAATGTCAATTAAATTGTGCTGCTCCATTATTGCTTCCAAAACTTCTCTTGATGGATCCGCATGATAGGTCCCTCCAAATTTTTCTTCTATATTTCTAACCAAGTTTAAGTCACCTCCAAAAATTATTTTCCCATTTTGAGTTTCTGTTAGAGTTTCTTTCATTGAATTCCAGCATTGTTCTTTTTCCTTGTAATGGTTTGGAGCGTATATGTTGATGAGGCTGTATTTTTCCTTTGTGCTGATTTCCTTTAGATCAGTTTTGATCCAATGCTTATCCATTTTTTGATTTATCATTTCCCATTTCCCTTTTTCCAAAGGATGCAAATTCCTCTTGAAGCTCGTGTTGCCTCTAGCGCTAGTCCTTCATAATTTTTTAGTTTTTGCATCATTTTTCCAGCTTCTTCACTGTTTATTTTGGTCTTCTGGACCATGAAAATGTCTGGCACTTCTTTCATTAAAATGTCTCTTGCTGCATTTACTTTATAGGTTGTTCCCAGACCACAACAGTTCCAACAGATCAGTATCATTATTTATTGATTTGATGGTGTGCGATACCTTTCCCTCTCTGCTGATTTTTTTCGCTATTTCCTGAGATTTTGACAAGGAAGGAGTCCATTGGTTGTTGAGTTCCTAGAGCAATCTCCTTGATTGTTGCTTCATCCCTTAATTCCTTGTTAGATTTTCTGCCTGCTTTTTTTTTGTATTCATTGATTTGAAGAGTCTCTTTGGATTGGTTTCTGGTTAAAATACGGTCCACTGAGTGAGGGGGAAGGGGAGAGCAAGGGTTTAAATGGGGGAGGACAAGATGAGGGGGTTGTGGGAATGGAGGGGTGGGGGGTGGGGGATCGTGGTGAAGGTGGGTTAGGAGAGTCTTCCAAGGGCCCAAAGGGGTTCGAATTTGTGAGGGGTGGAGGGATGATAATGGAAGGAGATGGAGGAGAAGTTTCATTTGAGACCTGGGGGTGTAGTGAGGGGGGAGGTGGTTGTTCGCTGGTATATTTATTCCTTTTAACTTGTTCCCATTTATTTTCTGGTTCCTCAACACTTTCATTTTTTTTTAAAGCATCTATTTGCAAAATGACCATATTCATGACATACGTTGCATTTGAATGGAATTTGTTCGTAATCCAGCTGTTGTGTGTGCGTCCATTGGTCTACCTTGATCTTTATCGCTTCCGGGAGCCCTTTTACTAGATCCACTTCCACACATATTCTGGCACATGCATGCTTGTTGTCCTTCAGTTGACATTTGTCTATATATTTCCATACTGCATTCCCTATGGCCTTTACTGACTCATCTCCCCAGCAGTGTAGAGGTAGATGAGGTAACCTGACCCACACCGGCATTGCACTGGTACATCCATTTCAGGATTGAAGTCTGGGTCCATCGATTTAAGTATAATCCTATGCTATCCATGAAATACGGACCATTCCTAAATATTAGATCTTTGTCTTCTTTTGTTTCAAAATGAAAGGTGTACTATCCTCTTCCATAAAACCTTATTGAGATTTTCCCATTGATGGTTGAGCTCGAGCTTCTTTCGACCCATTTTTGAACCGATTTGGGTGACGGCCATAGCCCAGTGAATTGTCCAACTAGAATGCGTTCAACAAGAGACAACGCTGCTCTGCGTATGAGGGCAGGGGGAAGAGAGATTTTTGGGATGTCCTCAAGCTTTTTGACAAACTTGTTTACTGTTGGCCTGATTCTTGGAGGTCCTGTTGTAGCTATAAGAGAGGCAAACACATTGGATGCATCTTCATTTCCTTGGTTTGGATCTGGAGGTGGTTCACCCTCATTTGGAGGATCCATTTGCTCTGAGATCTCAGCAGCAGAAGGCCATTGAGAGGCGGCTGCGTGCAAGGCGAGAACCAACTAGGTCACATAGAGCAGCAGTAGGGGCGCGCGCGTGACTAGGAACACATTCTATGTAGTTAGCCTTTTTTTTATTGAAACTAGTCTATGGACATAAATCCACGAATGGACACAAATATGCGAAACACATTAAAATGGGAATGCACACTATAGAGAAGGGAGCACGACCGTACGATTAAATATATTGCCATAATTAATAATTAAAAATAATTTTAATAAAATATAAGTTGCTTTATGAAGATTGTTAAGGTGACTTTATTAAATTGTAAAGTTACTTTAGAATAATTCTTTATAAATTTAATTTAAAACATAATCTCTCTCTCTCTCTCTCTCTAGATATATCTATATATATATATATATTTCAAAAAAGAATCGGAAGGAGAAATGGAAATACCTCGATTCCAAGATAGTATCACTGATGAATTACATATATCGAATTGTGGTATGTAACAAGAAGGCAATTGTTTTCATTATGTTTTAAGGACAAAGCATCTCTGAGAGGGTGGCAATGTTATGAATAAAATAATTCATAATAATTCATAAAATATTAATTAAATAAATAATAAAACATATATAACAATAAATTAATTATGAACAATTATTAGTTATGAAAGGTTACTGGGTCAAATGAGATTACCATTCACCTCTTTGGTCAGTCAATGCCTATATAGGAAACCATCATGAAGGCAATGTACCATCATTCATTCATTCTCGATGATAAAAATTACTTATATACACTTGTTTACATACAAGTGTTATGCATATTAATTTTTTTCTCTAACAAATTCATACATATTTTTTACTCTTGAGATAGGAGTTATATTTCTTTAGAGGAATCATATTATTTTCGTTAGTTTTACAAGTCAAAATTTGCCTCCAAAATCTCCTAGGATCAATCTTTGGTAGGTGGAGAAGTTTCTCTTGAGAATTATTAATGTACTTTTATCTTATCTAATTTTAAGAGCTCATTAGAAACATCCTTTATGGATTTTCTAGCAATTTTGGACTCTTTCTCATACCAAGGGTCGGTTGTTCTATTTTTTTTCCTTATCACCTCTATTAGAATTTTTTAATGGAACATACAATTATGATATAGGTCCTCAATATTGTTCTTATACGATAGGAGATTAAATTCACTATTCAAGTCCTTTAAGAAAATATCAATTTTTTTTTTTAAATTTTTTTTTCAAAAAGTAACTATCTTTAGTTTAATTTTTGTTTTTTAACTATGGTGAATCAGTAACACATTGGAGTAAGCGAGGACCATGTTAAATATTTTGGCTGCCACTATAACACAGAGAGTATATCCAATAGCCTATACGCCAGATATACCAACAACTTATGACTTAACAAGATCTCAGACATTATGGAGGTGGGGGCACCTACTCTTCAGGCCTTATCATAATGGGCCAAACATGTTCCTTGGAATTGAACTCGGGTGGATGGGAAAACAAGTCGTGCTCCCAACCACTTGAGCTACCATGCCAAAAAAAAAGCAATTGACTTGAGTAACTAGAATTTTCCTCAACGAAGTTTTTGTGCAAGAAAAAGTTTGGGGTTAGGACTAAAGGTCTATGGTCAAAGTGAAGTTCATGGTCATTTAAAAAGATAAAATTTACTCCTTGGTTGTATATGGGGTATATAAAATAAAATAATACATGACACTACTACCCAACCCATGAATATAAGTCATATGGTAAAGATTTGACCATTTCATTAAACCATTGTAATATATAATATATATAATATATATATATATATATAGATATAATTATATATATTTATTTATATATAATATTATATATATATATATTATATATATTATCAATTATTTTTCCCCTAGGGTGTAAATTAGTTGGTGATAGAGAGTATTGTCAAGAAACTCCTCGTAATGTCACAGGTTCAAACCCTTGACTAGTCATATGTGCCACACGACTAGTGACAATTGGACTAGGCTTGTTTTTGTGTGTCATTTAAAAAGTTAAAATTTACTACTTGGTTGTATATGGGGATATCTAAAATCAGATAATTTATGACCCTACTACCCAACCCATGAATATAAGTCATATAGTAAGGATTTGATCATTTTCACACACACACACATGCACGCACTCATGCACGCACATATATCAATTATTTTGCCCCTATGATTTAAATCAATTGGTGTTAGAGTGTACTATCAAAAAAGTCAAGCTTGTAATGTCACAAGTTCAAACTTGTGATTAACCCTATGTGCCACACGAGGGGCCACCTTAGCATGCTTGGAGATTATAGTGGTAGTAGTTGGAATCAAACTTGTGACACATAAAGACAAGCCCAATCTAGTTGTCACTAGTTTGTTTATATATATATATAGTTCATTGTAACTAATATATTATATTAAATGATATTACTTGTTACTTGGGTTTATTTTGGTTAGCTGGGAGGGATGACTGGTGTCCTCCCCACCTAGATTCAATTTCCTCGAGTCACATGATGAATTTTGTTATTGTAGTAGTATTATAAGTGATATATAATATATAATAATTGATCAATTTATATTATATATAATTATGTGGACTATGTAAATATTGTAAGAGATAATAATATATATATATATATATATATATATATATATATATATATATATATATATATTACTCCTCGCACATAAACTTCATTTACACGACCATCGCTAGTTGAACTACCTCGGGGCTCAAGTCCACAACTACAAGAAAGATAAAGAAGTATCATATATATATAATTTTTTGAATTTTAAATTATTATGTAATATATAAAATATAATATATATATCAGTATATTAGGAATGATGAATTATTTTGAATAAAATATAATACAAATTTAAATATTTTGAAATTATATCATTTATTTAACAAGCGTAATAGCTGCAAAGTATCTAGTCCATGTCTTTAGACTTAATTTACAATTGATTTATTTTTTAAATTGATAAAAGAAATAAAGAGTGTGTCACAATTTGTTCATATAATCATAGCAAACCTCAACATGGAGGTTAAAGTATTTTCCTTATTAGATAAAAATGCATACTTTAAAACACGATCAAAACCCTGATATGTAACCCTAGTACATAGGTTAAAATATTTTACTTGTAAATAAAACTGCACACTTAAAAAAAACCATATTCGTATGTTGTTGTGAAGGCTAAAATAAGTCTTAATATAACTCTTTTCTAGTTTATTGTGTGCAATATTAATTATGTTTTCCTTTTAATTTACTTAATCTTCATGTAACAATGTATATAATTTGTTAATAGGAAACTATCCAAGCTAAACGCTCTGCTGGTAGCGCGCGTCGGCCCTAGGACGATCACAGTTGCGCAGCTTCACGTTTTGGGCCTTGGCCCCTGCCATGGCCCCTTCGGATCAACCTCAGGAGGACCTCGATCCTCAAAGAGCTTTCTCGGAACTGGTAAAATCTCTCCCTCCTCAGCAACGCAGGCCAGCAATTTCGAAATTTGTTAAAAAACTTGACATTCTTCAGGAAGTTCAGCTGCCTCCAACCCTTCCTCGCATGGCAGCGATTTCTCTTGCAGAGAAAGGACTTATAGGTTAGTTCACAGGTCTCTGGCCTTCGCCGAGAATAGTTCAGAAATGGGTCGAACGAAATTGGTCGGACAAGATTTCAGGTAAGATATCGATCAGATTTTGCGGAAGAGTGTATTACACATTCCATTTCGAAACCAAAGCAGACAAGGACCTGATATTCAGAAATGGACCATATTTCATGGATTCCAGGGGTCTCTACCTCAACAAATGGACCCCAGACTTCGATTCGGAACTGGATATCCCCAATGCTGTTCCAGTTTGGGTCCGTCTCCCTCACTTACTTCTCCATTGCTGGGGATATGAGTCAGTTCGGGCCATAGGGAACGCTGTTGGAAAATACATCGATCGTAGCGAGCCCAAGGACAACATGCAAGCCTGTGCTAGGATATGTGTTGAAGTGGATCTAGGTCGAGGACTGCCGGAAGCAATAAAGTTAAAATTGGACGATTGAAGCCATATACAGCAGTTGGACTACGAGTAGATACCGTTTAAATGCAAGGTATGTCATGAATACGGGCATTTCGCTAACAGATGTACTAAAACTGTAAATGTAGAGAATGAAGAGAAAGATGGACAATGGGAACCTGTTAAAAAAAAGAAATCAGCTCCCCCACATAAGCCATCCAAGGATTCGGGCAATCCCGGTCCCTCTGTCCAGCGTCCCTCCTCCCCATCCTCCAATCCCTCTGAAGCCCTCCTTCCCGATCCTCCCCTCCCCTCCTCTTCCAACCCTTTTTTGATCCTTTCCACTGATGACTCCACCCCTGATATCCCCTCCTCTGAGCCCCCACTCTCCCTTCAGCCTTAGACCATCTCTTCTCAACCCTCCTTCGAGCCCCACACATTAAGGATTACCAGAAGTTCTTCTAAAGAACATGGAGCATCCAGTGATTCGTTCAAAAAAACAGGTCCTCGCAGAAAAACCACTAAACAACATAGGGATGAGAACGCCCAAAAAGACATAGCAATGGGCACGCAAACTCCAATAGAATCCTTTATCCTTGGACATCAAGAGAAAGAGATAAGTGGTAAAGACCACGAGAGGCGAGCACCTCTCCGCACGCCCAATGCGCCATGTTGAAAATCCTTTCATGGAATAGTAGGGGTCTAGGGCACCCCTTTAAAACAGTTGCCCTCAGAGATCTAATTTACACTGAGAAGCCAGAAATAATTCTGATACAGGAAACAAAACAAGATCAACATGAAATGAAAAAAATCATAGAACAACAGAAGCGGTACTTGGGCAGCATTAGTGAATCTAGAGGAGCCTCGGGAGGCATTGTTACCATTTGGGACAACAACAAATGGATTTGTACTGCTGCAAATCCTCATCAGAACTGGATTAGAACTGCTCTTGACAGCAGTACAGGCAGTCAGACAGTGATCATTTACAATGTTTATGTTCCCAACCATTATAGAGAAAAATAAATTTGCTGGAATGACTTGAAAAATAGCATTGATGGGGAAAGCAATCCAAATATTATAGTTGCAGGCGACCTTAACCTGATATTGCATGCAAATGAAAAAAGGGGAGGCACATTTACTTCAGATCTGTTTAGAGATCGCCTGGAGGCCATCATTCAGAACAACGATTTAGTGGATATCATTCCCAAAAATCGCAGATATACCTAGAGCAATCGCAGAATTGGTAGTGGCAATATAATGGAAAGATTAGACAGATTTTTAGTTAATATCTCGCTCCTCTCAAATTTTTCTGTAGGATACGCCAATGTTCTCAGCACTTCTGCTTCTGATCACTATCCCATCACCTTAACTCTGTAAACCCACTGTCCTCTTGGGCCCATTCCATTCAAATTCAGTCCTCTTTGGAATCAAATCCCTGCGGCCAGAGAAATTGTCAAGGAAACGTGGAGCTAGCATGTGGAAGGCTCGCCAAGTTTCTTTTGGGAAATGAAATTAAAAAGAACCAAGAAGGCTTTAAAGGACTGGGCCAAAGAAAGTTACCAAGAACTAGAGGAGAACAAAAAGAAAGTTAAAAATGAATTATAAGTTGTGCGGGCAAGGATTGAAGAGCATGGATTAACACACCAAAGCAAAGAGAATGAAAATGAATTATACGAACAACTGAGCAGTATAAATAGGGAAGAAGAGACCAAATGGCGCATAAAATCCAGACAATTATGGCTCCAAGGGGGAGACAAAAACACAGCTTACTTTCACAAGCAGGCCACAGATCGAAAGCTCAGAAATAATGTAAATACAATCCTAGATAGTGAAGGAAATCAATACAGTACTCAAGAGGCTATAAGGAAGGCAAATTCTAAGCACTACAAGGACCTGTTAACTGAAGATAAAGGGGCAGAAGACTACACCGACTTTCTCCAGCACATACCCAAAGGAGTTACAAAGGAAATGAATGATAGTCTCAACAAAGAAATTGAAGAAGAAGAAATTAAAAGAGCAATTTGGAACCTGCACCCTGATAAAGCGCCAGGGCCTGACGGTTTCCCCATAGGTTTCTACAGGGAGCACTGGAATGTGATCAAAAAAGACCTGTTAAAGATGATTCGATGGGTACAAAGAAAAAGGAAGATTGGAGGATCATCAACTCTACTTTCTTAGCCCTCGTTCCCAAAGAAAGTCGGCCTTCCTCTTTCTCTAGATTCAGGGCCATATCCCTTTGCAATTCCTCATACAAAATTCTAACCAAAATACTAGCCACCAGATTAAAACCCCTTCTCCCCACCTTGATATCTGAAAATCAAGGAGGTTTTTTGCCGAACAGACATATCACTGACTCCATCCTTCTCGTCCAAGAAGCCACTCATTCAAGTCTATCTAGAAAAGAGAAAGGATTTGTCTTAAAGCTTGATCTGGCGAATGCCTTCGATAGAGTAAGGCACTCCTTCTTATCTGATGTTCTTACAAAGATGGGCTTCGAAACTTTCTTCATTAATCTCATCGTTGCTTGTATATCCGGTCCCTGGATCTCCCCCTTGATCAATGGTAGACCAGGTGAAGCTTTCCAATCTTCCGGGGGTCTTAGACAGGGATGTCCTCTTTCTCCCTATCTCTTCATTCTCATGGCAGAATCCTTCAGTCAAGTTCTGGATCACAACAGGAGAGTAGGACTCATAACTGGTATCAATTATGGGATTGGAGTAAAAAATATTAACCACTCTCAGTTCGCTGACGATACCTTGTTAATCGGAGGCGCCTCCACCCAAAATTGCAAGAAGGTTCAAGAAATTACTAGATCAATTTATGGAGTACTCGGGAGGCTTGGTAAACCAGCTCAAAAGTTGCATCTACGGATGGAACACGACAAACCAAACTATTCACAACATTGCCAACATATTCGGGGTCTCTTGCAAATCCGATTGGACCCATTTTTCATACTTGGGCATGCCAGTCAGTTTGGGACCTTTGAAAGCTAAAACCTGGAACGGGATCATAGGCAAAGTAAAGAGGAAAGTGCAACAATGGGGAACAATATGGCTCAATCCTGCAGGCAGACTCATCCTTCTTAAATTAGGTATCACTTCCCTTCCTCTTTATCATTTTTCTTTATATCATGCTCCTGCTATCTTTCACCATAAATTGGAAGTCTCCCTTCGCCAATTCCTTTGGCAAGGGGGAAAGAGTGATAAAAGCAAGTTCAGTTTAGTCAATTGGAAGCAGGTTATACAAACTCAAGATAGAGGAGGCCTTGGCATTAGAGCACCAAAATTTTTGAATTTGGCCTTTGGTGCGAAAATTGTTTGGAGGCTAATAACAGGGCCCCCAATGTGGTGGAAAAGAGTGTTGGAGATCAAGTATCTCAACTTCCCCAGGCAGCATCTTCTTGACTCCAATATTCCCAACAGAAACTCTACCAAAATTTGGAGGTTATACAAGAAATCTCTCCCTATGATGATCCAAAATATTTCGAAAGTCCCAGGGGGAGGAGATAGCATAAACTTTGGAGCTGACAAAATATTGGGACACCAACCTCTGAGTATGCACAAAGAAGCCAACCCAGTCATCAAGTTCCTTAACGAGAAAGGTATTTATAAGCTAGCCCAAATCTCCAACTGGGATCCTCATTTCCGTGCCTGGATAGGTTGGTCCTTCCCTGAAATTCCAAATGCATTAGAATCCAGTCTCAGTTGCCTAAAGGCCCTTCTTCACAACAAAGCTCCTATTAAAGAAAATGAAGTAGACGACTTTCGTTGGGACTCATCTGGGACAGAATACACAGTCAAAGCAGGCCATCAACAAATATGCAGCAACACCTTTCAATTTAATATATGGCCACAATGGAAAATAACTTGGCGAACAGAATCTCTCCCAAAAATAAAATTTTTCATATGGCTCCTGCTGAAAGGCAAAATTTTAACAGCAGAAAATTTAAAAAGAAGAGGTATCAATGGACCCTCCAGATGTCCCAACTGCTGCAAAACTGAAGAGACAATGTATCATTTATTCATAGAATGCCCATTTGCTGTTGATTGCTGGAGAAAGATGTCCTCCATTGGAGCTTCAAACTGGGACCCTCAGAACACCATAGCTGAGACAATATATAAGTGGAGGAAATGTTGCCCCTGGAAAGAAAAAAGAAGTCACTTGGTAAAGAGAGTATGGAACGCTCTCCCTCACACCTTGCTGTGGCGAATTTGGCTTGCCAGAAACAATTTTTTTTTCCAAGATAAGAGCACAAATATTCGAACAACCTGCAGCAAAGCTAAAACTCTTGCCTTGGAAATTATCTTAATCAACACCACTGGTAAAATTGATGCAACACAGTACAGTGTTGAGGAGCGAGGCATAATTAGTTACATCTTGGACAGACAACACAAAGTATTAGAAGGCAACAGAAGCAAAGCTCAGAACAAAGCAGAAATCAAATCATGGAAAGTCAGACTAAAAGAGTAGGACTTTGCCAATTAGATTCAAAAGAACAACTGCTACTCCTTGTTCTTTGACGGGGCATCCAAATCAAATCCTGGGATAGCTAGAGCAGGGGGACTGATCATTAACCCGAATGGGGAATGTATCCTTCATTATGAGTGGAGTCTAGGGGAGGTCTCGAATAACAGAGCCGAAGCTCTGGCTCTGTTCCAAGGTCTAACACAACTTGGCAAATTGGGAATAAAGAAAGCACAGGTTTTTGGGAACTCCTCAATTGTAATCCGTTTAATGGCGCAGTAGCAAAACTCCCCCAACATTCTGCTCCAACAAATAAACAGACGAAACCATATACTTCATCAGATGATGGAAGACATCAAATACTTCCATATTCTTTGAAACCTTGACAAGAAGGTGGATGAACACGCCAACAACGTGTGTGGAAGACCCACTGGCACCTTTAGATGCAACTCCATGGAATCGACCCATTACCTGCCATGACCTCATCGGAAATCTTCAACATCAAGCTCAAATTCGGTGTCAGGCCTGATTTTTGTCTCTTTTATTGGGCTAGCAACTGGATTGTCATCTACATAGGGATAGTACAAGGACACGAAGACTGTAGAAGAATCATCAACTGGGTTAATCGAATCACGCCCGCCGACCTATCTCTCACCAGAGCTGTATTTCAGATGCTCCCGGATCTTTCTTAGATCTGCCAGCAGTCCCTCCTCTAGCAACCCGTGACTGGCCGTCTCTTCTCCCGCCTCTTTTCCTCCCACTTCCCCCCTATAATTAACCTCCCCTTCCCCTTCTCTGGCTCTATCTACTTCTGTCTCATGGCTCCTATTCCTTTCTGTTGTAAACTCCTCTTGTCCCCAGGTTCTTGTGGAAAGCTCTGTAACTGCTCCTGTTTCAATCTCTGCGCTTTTTGCTTGGTATTGGAACTCTGGATCGACGCGATTAGCCCCTCCTTTGTCCACTTCTTCTGCAAGAGATCCTCTCAGCAGGACTAGACCTCTCTCGCTCTTTTCATCCCAAGAGCCCAAAAATTTACTACTAGCCTTTGGTTTGTATCACTGTATTTCTCTTCCGCAAGTTGTGTCTTCAGGCGCAATTTAATCATAAGCCTCACTGTCCATTTTATCCCCCACATGATGGACAAGCGAAATAAAGAGGCTCCCAGCTCTTCAAGTGCCAAATAGCCTGAAGTGGACACAAATCCAGAGGAGTCTACCGCAAGACAAATAAGCCATATCGAAATCGACTAAAATGGTCTATAAATGTAAATTTTGGTTATCACAATATGTAAGAATCTATAGCAGCCTAGGCAGTTTTAGAAATAGAATAAGCAGAAAAAGAGTCATAGAGAGAGCCTCATTTTGTAACTCTACTGACTCAGGCTGCCACCGGCATTTATTGTATCTCTGGAGATCTGAATCCCTTCTTTATTTCAGACCTTAATATAGCAACCGACTTTGTTAAAAAAAAAATGTATATAGTTTGTTGGAAGAAATAATGGATATAATGCAGACTAGTTTTTGGCTTCTTGTTACGCCAGGCATGGCACCGTCGAGCGGTTAGGTTTCCTTGTTGTGGTCCGTGAGGTCCCAGGTCAAGGGGAGATTGTAAATCAAGGTGATCATATGCGCCGCACCCTTTTCCTGTATGCATCGTGCAACTTTGAGGCCCGTTTTGAGGCACTTGCGGGAGTCCAAAATGTGCCCAAGTGTGCTCGTTGGAAAGCCTGTCCTGTCTACTTTCCAACCCAAGTGGAATTTTTGAATTTGGAGCTCATTTTCCCCTCCAAATATTCATTCTCCCAAGACTGCTTCCTGTGTGTCAAAATAGGGGTAGTGAGGCCATTTTTGAGTGTTTTTTGCCCTTTTGGTGGACAAGATCTTCTCCAAATTTCTTGCTCCGTGTGCCAGTAGTCATGATTTTGCATGCTGAATCCAAAAATGCAAATCATTTCTCATTTGGAGCTCCTAATCTTACGCGACGCGCCGGTGGTGCGGCGCGTATAAAGAAAAACCTGTGTTTGTGCCAAAAATTTGTCATGTGACCAAAATTTCCCCAAATTCCTTGAAATTTGGGCTGGAAGTCCTCTATGAAGTACTATGCTGTGCCAAGGAAGCTTCAGCCAAGATTCGAAGCCGATCTTGCTCTTTTGCCTCTTTTGCCTCTTTTGTTACTTTGCTCAACTTAGCCTTCAAGCTCCTTATTCGGGCCTTTGCGCTCATGTTCCGTGCCCTGTAATGACAAGCCATCCTCCTTAATATGGTCTTGTCCCTGTTTTCCTTCTCCAACAGCTTCTCCAGGTGTAGATTGACCCAATCTAACCAAGACTCACGGTCGTTGTTGATCTCTTGCTCCAAGGTAGTGAGCTCGATCCTCCTCTGCTGGGTAGCTTGTCGATTTTCATGGATGCTTTGCAGCTCCATGATCGTCTGTTGGTCCTCAAGCTATTTGTTTCTCTACTCCAGATACTTGATGACCCATCTAGCTCTCTCCATATTGAGTATCAAGTCGTGTATCTCCGAGTCCTACTCCTGAATGGTCATCCTAAGTTTGGCATTTTCTGCCTCTATCTCTTCATCCTAAATGAGGATGACGTCGGTCTCCTGTACACTTGATGGTCCCTTATCATGCACAGGCTCCTTGCCCTTGTCCAATAACTGTGTAGTCGATGCTGGAAGCGAGGCCCCTTCCACCCCGGGTGGAGAGAACACTCGCTTTGCTGCTGCAAACAAGTTCCTACTGCCTTTCTGATATGTCACCAAAAATGGCATGATCGTGGTCTCATGGTGCTCATGCTGATAAGAAGGACCACCCAACTCCTGCTCGGGCTCTGATAGTACCTGTGGTGTGCTGAAGAAGTCACGGGAGATGAAGTCCTCCCAAGGAATGCCCTGCAATCCCAACTGATGATCTACCAAAATCCGGATAAGCGCGAAGTGATACACAGTGTTAAGCTGCTGCTGAGGGGTCTTATGCAACATGAAAGTGTTCATCCTCTCTATATTCCTGCATATGAAAAACGGGAGGTTCATCATCCTCACCCTGGTAAAGTGCATGAGCAAGTGGATGTGATAGGCATACAGTCGAGAGAACCTCCCCTCACAGCTGAAGTATTTCATGACCAATCTCATGAGCGGAGCATACTCATTCTTCAAGTATCTGAAGGGAAATACTCTTGTGAGCTCATTCAAGAATCTGGTTTTGATGTAAGGCTCATAGTGTTTCCTTTCCACCTTCTTCTTCTTATGCCACTGCTCCCCAACATTTGGTATACCTGTTTCCACTGATATAGCTTCGAGTGTCAATGTGAAAGTGACCCCGGCCAAGGTAGACTGACCTCCATGTAGATGAATCACAAATAAACGGGCCAACTCATGATGAACTCTGACATTTGTCACCCTTTGAAAAAATTTGAAACATGATAGGTGCTGGAAGCATGACATGGCAAGAGGGCATGCTTGTAACTCAGTGAGGGTAGTGGGTTGATCACTGACATGTTTGCCACTCTTGTGGTGTCTCCTGGGAGCCTTCTCTTCTGAGGATGAGTCACTCTGTGTCTCCCTCTCATACTCGGATGAATGTTGTGATGACATGACTACAATGTGGACTATGATTAGGCTGCCCCTTTGATGATGGTGTGAGCCTGGGTGCCTTTTTAATATCTGTTACCAAGGGGAGCAATGAAACAAGAATTGTTAGAAAGGGAGTGATGAAATGGGGATAGGGTTTATAGGGAGAACTTTGTTAGGGATATTTGAGGAGTTTGGGTATTTTGATGGTGTAGGGTTTTGGGGTTTTAATTGAGAAATAGGAGGAGGGGAAAGAGAATATGAGTTTGGTAGTGTTAGGGTAGTGATAATAGGAAAAAATGACATAAGGGAATAAGGGACAGGAGTAGGGTAGGAAAAATAATCCTTGGCAGCAACAACACTGTTACACAACCCTAGCAAAAAGGTTTTTCTTTGGTGTCTTCTTGGGTTTGCTTTATGAAATGTTTTTGCATTCAATCACCGGCAATAACCCACCATCTCTTTATCAAATTTGATTCACAAGTGAGTTTGAGAGCCTACCTTGCAATTAGAGGGGCTTCACAAAAAATTTAAGGGAGTTTTGGCACATTCTGGGCGCTTTGTCACTGTGCACCACGCCCCTGTCTGTCTGCGCCACGCCCCGGGTGTGAACCGTGCTAGTTATGTGTTTGAACAGTGGGCAGGTGTTGTGTGCGCCACGCCCTGCATGTGCGCCGCGCCCCTGTAACCACCTCCAAACCGACTCAGCTCCTAGTTTATGCCTCTGACTATATGCGCCGCGTGCAAAGCCCAGTGCACCACGCTCTAGGTATGCGTCGCGCCCTTAATAAAATTGCACTGTGGGCAGGCTGCGTGTGTGTCGCGCCCTTTGTGTGCACCGCGCTCTTGGTTATATGCGCCGCGCCCTCCAAAGTCGCCTCCAACTCACTCAATCGCTCACTAATGCACACTCACGCTTTTCCAACACTTCTCCAAGACTTGTAATGGTACAATGCATTTGTTTTTGACAAAAATTTGTATATATAGCCTTGGAAGAGATGCGTTTAATTTTTACCTCTTCAAAAACCCATTTTTCTAATGTTTGAGTTTTGCACTTTTTCACTGACTTTAAAACACACTAATTTTCACTTTCCCTTTGAAATTTTAGCTCGAATGATGCAATTTTCGGCACTCTTTGTGGGGATTGCACGACAGGACATTTGGCCACGGAAACCATGACTGCATCTGAAAAAATCACTTAACGACTTTTTTGAAAATTTTGTCATAAATGACACTGTTTGACTTTGCTTCAGAACAGAGTTTTGAAGAAGAGTCAGAGTCTATCCACATGATGATGAAGCTCTCTGAACCATAACTGTGTAAGGGCCTCACTCTAGCCTGCATGGCTTTACTGGACATGTTCAAAGACCAAATTGATGAATTCCTAGACCTATACCTCGAAATTACCTTTGTCCTTTAAAGGACCAGACCTTGACTGTCATGGACTTTGACAATGATTGACAAAAGACCTGAGCCAATAGGAGCCATACATGAGGGGGAATGACTATCATGACCTTCTCTGTCAGATTATGGCATGCCCCTAGCAGAATGCAACTGGGAGAATGGAGCAGGACACCTAACCATGAAATGCATAAAGAGTTTTGATCTCTGACGGAGGACTAACTAGACCAACTCTAACATTGGCTCCAATGGGGGATGGTAGCTCCTTGGAGGTGCCAAGAACAACAGATCTCTGGAGGAGCTCGACAGTGCCTTCGTCCATTGGGCTATGGAGTCATCATTTTGATAAATAATACAGGACTTTGACTCATTTATGAAACTGAAACGACCAAAAGGAAACTGACTCAAACTTGACATTGAAATGACTTAAAGACTAGTTTGAACAACTCTAACGAAACTGAAATAAAATGGTATTTACAATGACAGTGGAAGCAACATTAACAACTTAGAAGTGGTACTGCTTGAGCAGCCGACCATTGATCAACCCTCCTGGACAATCTTCTCCGTTTATTTCCTTAAGAAGAAAGGCATTCTGCCCCCGATATGTTGCAATCTTGAAAGGACCTTTCCAGAGGTTCTCGAACTTACCGTGTTTTCCTTTCTCCTCATTCCTTGCATCCCACTTCAGCACTACATCATCCACCTGAAATTTATCCACCTTTGCCTTTCTATCATAGATTTTCTTGATTTTCTCTTGCAATTTGGATGTGTTCTTGAAAACTTCTTCTCTAGTTTGCTGCAAGTGGACCATTTGATTCAACCTCCTCTGCATGGGATCTTCTTCACTACCGGCCTCCTGAAGAGGTTTGACAACCGAGGCAGTGAGAGAGGAAGGAAATACTGTATCAACTCCATAAACTAGCTCAAACGGTGATGTACCTATGGATTTCTTCTGGCTAACCCGATCTGCCCAAAGCACATTTACTAACCTCTTATGCCAGCTCTTCTTGATTATGTTGACCAATGACTTGTTTGAAGATTCTGCCAATCCATTACCTTGCAGATGATAGGTAGTTGAATGACCCAAAATGATGTGATATTTATGACAAAACTCTACCATCCTCTTTGTTTTGAAAGTTGCTACGTTATCGGTGATTAGCTTGTTCGGACAACCAAAGCAAGACAAGATGTTATTTTCGAGGAATGAAATGATTACTGCATCTGTAGCTTGTCTGGTGGGAATCGCCTCAATCCATTTTGTGAAGTAATCTGTGGCTGTGAGGATCCATCTATGCTATCTGGAAGAAGCGGGATGAATTTTGCCAATGAAATCCAACCACCATTTTTGAAAAGGGGTGCTCACCTCTATGGGCTTGAGTGGTAGAGGCTGTAACTTCCACTTTCCTTCAAAAATTTGACACTTATGATAGCGCTTGACCATCTTATATACATCAGCAAACAATGTCAGCCAATAGTACCCTGATCTCAAAATTTTGTTCGTTGTTGACTTCCAAAAGAGGTGACCTCCACAGTCTCCTTGGTGGCAGTCCTCCATGACTTGCTTTGCTTTCTTTTCCACGAAACAATTTAACAAAACACCACCAGGATCTTTCCAATATAGTGTTGAATTAAGAATGCAAAACTTGGAAGCCTTCAACTTGAGTGTTCTTGCTTTGTTTCTAGTCATGTCGGGCGGAGGTGACAAATTTTTGAGCACATATATGACATCAGAATACCATGAAGAAAGAGCAAACATTTCAGATACCTGAATTGATGATTCTTCATCATTCTCATCGGACAAAGCAACGATCAGATTTATGTCCAAAGCATGCATGTTTGATTCATCCATTAGCTTCGCCAATCCCTGTCCTTTCACCAGTTTTGTGGGCTTTATTTCTACGTCATATTCTAGCAAGGCTGCAATCCACTTGCCTCTTCTTCCTTTCGGATTGGCCTGTACTAAAACATCGTTTACAGTAGTGTTAGGAACATAGGCCAGAACATGAGAGTGTAGAATATACACCGGGAAATATTTCAATGCCTTCACAAGTGCAAGAACCTGCTTCTCAATGATGTTATACTTTATAGCTGTGTCTCTTATAGCTCTGCTGAAAAATGCAATGGGTCTTTCATGATCACCTCTCTTCTGCAATAATACCACTGCCATCGTATGCTCCGAAGCAAATGAAAACAATATGAAATCCTGAGTATAGTCCAGGCTTACTAGAACTGGTGCTGAGGAAAGAGCCAATTTGACCAAATTGAAAGATTTTACCGCTCTTCTGTCCATTTCACTTGGCTGTCCTTCTTAAGCATGTTTGTCATTTCTCTTAGATGCTCCACGAGATTTGGTACAAAGCGGCAGAGGAAGTTCATCTTGCCATTGAATGATTGTATCTCCTTTTTATTTCGGGGCAGATCTATTTGCTGAATTGCTTGCACACATGCCGGGTCAATACAGATGCCATCCTTTGAGATAATGTGTCCGAGTAGTTTGCCTTCTTCCATGGCGAACAAGGTCTTCTTTGGATTCAATGACAAGCCGTATTTTCTGCACTTTAGGAAGATAGTCTTAAGATGGTACATGTTCTCTTCATCGGATTTAGAAAACACCGTCAAATCGTCCAAATACACCACCAAAAAGACATCCTTCTCGTTTGCAAAAGGCAAGTCCATAGCATGCTGAAAAGTGGCACCCACATTCTTCAAACCGAAAGGCATTTTTGCGTAATGAAAGGTTCCCCATGGAGTGGTGAACATTGTTTTGTCTTGGTCATCCTCATGGATAGAAACTTGGTTATATCCAGAATAACCATCAAGTAGTGACATGCAATATGCCCCCACTACTCGCTGAAGTATATGGTCCATTTTGGGCAGTGGATAGTTGTCCTTCAATGAGACTTTGTTAAGATTTTTGAAATCAATGCATAAGTGAATTTCCCCTGTCTTCTTCTTTACGGGCACCAAGTTGGAGATCCAATCTGAAAACTTGATTGGCACAATTATCCCTGATTTGTACAACCTGTTGATCTCCTTTTCAATAGATGGCAGCAACTTTGGATTTAGCCTTCTCAACTTCTCTCTAAATGGTTTTTGATTGGGCTTGATGGGTATAGTGTGCTGAATTATATTGGTGTCATACATCTTTAAGTTGGAATAGTCCCAAGCAAACACATCTGCAAATGAAGACATCAAATTGATATATTTTTCCTTGATCTTTGGCAGCAATTCCTTGGACAATTTTACCAATTTAGGATTTGCTGCTGTCCCGATATTAACCTCTTCCACACCCTTCTGTTTTGGTTGCAATGTCGGCTTGCAGGCTACATCATCCTGATCGAAGATTTATTCTAGAGGTATCAAGCCTTTGGGAATAACATTATTCTTCAGCTGCAACACATCCATTTCATTGATCTGCATTTCATCTACACCATTGCCTTTTCCATCGTCATTTCTTCATCAATTGAGGTCTCTTTAAACTTGCCTTTCTTTTGCAGAAAATCATTAATCTCGTCATCATCTTGGAACACTTGCCAATATCTCTGATTGTCTGGCACAGTTTGACAGTGCTTGACATGGATTTCTAATTTGTTACTAGAGTTCATTGGGATTTACAAACTACTCGTTGCCTTAGCAAGAGCATCGACAATGCTATTTTGTATGCGCGGCACACATGTCAAGGTGTATTCTGAAAATAATTTCAAAATGTCTAGGACTGCGTTACGGTAGGCCCGCATCCTAGGATGCTTTGCTTGATATTCGCCTCTGACCTGCTTGATAACCAATTCAGAGTCACCATATACTGAAATCCTCTTAGCGTTCAACTTTCTTAGAATCTTTAGGCCAGCAATCAGAGCTTCATACTCAGCTTCATTATTTGAACATTCAAAAGCCAACTTGTAAGAGCATACCCGTACATTACTAGGGACCTTTTTTGGGGCGGAGAAAGGACTGCGTACACAAATTCCTATTCCAGCGCCATCATTTCCCACTGCTCCATCAAAATCCATGGTCCACAAACCTTCTTCCTCCTCTTACAAGTGCTGGAAATCTGTTTGTTGTGCCTTGCCTGCTTGCTGTCCATTGCTTTCAGCTGATTGCCCAATGGTGTTCTGCTGTTCTTGTTCCTCTTTCTTCAAAACTTCTCTGAAATTTTTTGTTATTTCCGGAATATCATCTGCTTCTACCAACTGACTACCTATATCATTTAAACTATCTGAATACAAAACAAAAGACTCTAAATCTGTATGTACATAGTTAATAGGATGATTTATTGGTTTCTCCTTGCTTGTGGTCATGTACTTCATTTTTTGTTCCCGATATAATTTCCTCATTTTTCCAAATACTCGAATCATTGCATAGGAGAAATCTAGCTGTAGTGTCCCTTTTAGTTTCGCTACCCAAGACTTGGAAAGAAGCATGCCAAACCTTGGAGGAATGTCTACTAACACAATATCCATCAAAACATTCTTCATGGGGAGCTTATCCAAACTCACAACCAGGTTCTTGGTAAGACCTATACATCTTACTCTGCTGGAATCGAACTAATAGTGATCATGATATTGTCGAGTGATGTCCATACCAAGCTTGTCCATGATTTCCTTGGGCATGAGATTGTGAGAGGCTCCGGAATCGAACATGGCGTTATGTAACACAAAATCATGCAACCTTAAACTGATGTAGAAAGGTAGCACATCGCTGTCATGAGACTCACCATTTGGTGTTGGTCCAAAAATCATTTTAGGTTGATCATCTTCGACATTCACCATGTCGGACATTGGGTCCAAATTTAAGATTTTAGATACTTGTCCTTCATAACTGTTGTTCTTCAATATTTCAGTCAAAGGGATGGATATTTTTAGCTTGGAAATCTCATTCTCTAAATTGAAAGCAGGAACCCTTTCTACCTCTTTGACTGAGATTTCTTTCCTATCCCTTTATTTCGATGTAACTAGATGACGTGGTGGTTCTGTTTATGTTGATTTGTTGCACTCCGTTTCAACCACCTCCTTTCCTTTCCTTTGTGTGCCTCCTGAATCATTCTTCGGTGCTTCAACACCCTTGTTTTTCTGAATGGGTCTGACTGGCACATCCCTGTTTCTAAGTGAATATAGCTGCTGTTAGGTGGAAAAAGCATTCATGTAGCCTCTTTGGTATTCATCTGATTGCTCCTCCAAGTCGGTGTCGCTTGCTAGAATGAAACCTCCATCTTTATGTGCAACTGAATTCTCTGCATACTCCTCCTCTTCAGTGAGATAAGTAGGCAAATCGTCAGGAGTAAAGAGGTGATTTTCTTCGCCTATTACATTCTCATCTTCATCTGATTCCGGTCCATGCACAAAATTTTGCTACAAAGGTGTTTGTACTGGTTGTTGTGCAATCGGCTCTTGAGCTCGCTAATCTCTCTGTCTTATTCTATTCTGTGGTTGTTGGTGGTCACGGAAGTTAGGATTTCTAACTTGTGGCTCCGGTTTGTCAAGTTTCACTCTTTCAAGCATCTCCTCTACCTTCCGAAGTAGCTGATCTACCGAGGAAGATTCATCTTTTGCAGTGATCTTTCTTTTTGCCTTTGCTCTAGCTCTCTTGGTCAGCATATTTGCTTCAACGCTGACTGCTATCTTCTGCATGTCTTCCATTGTATCCGGTTCTCTTTCTCTCAATTGATAAGCCATATCAGCATCAAAACCATCCAGGAACTTCAACATGGCTAGTCCCACATGTGGCCTTAGACTATCTGGAATTTCATTATACACTGTATTGAATCTAATGCAATAATCTTGGACTGACTCAGCAACGTTTCTCTTGATTTTCTCATATTCAGACAAAATTTGAAGAGGATTCTTTTTCACTTCCCAGTGGTTTAAGAATTTTCTTTGTAGGTCTGCCAACGCAGCGATACGTGTAGCCGGTAAACCTCTGAACCATTTCCTTACTTCACCTGCAAATGTTTGTACAAAAAGTCTCATCGCCACGTTCTCCGCATCTATCTCATGAAGTTCATAAAAGTCTACCATTCTGTCCACATGTTGCTGCACAGTAATTCCATTAGGAGTGCCATAAAAAAATGGGATTTTTCTATGGTAATCAGCGGGCATAGCATCTAAAATTTTAGGCAAAACAAGAGGTGCGAAATGGGCAGCCGTCACTCTTGGTGGATTTGTCCTCAGAGGCGTTGGAAGAGTGTGCACAGTTTTTAAGGGGCTAGCAATTGGAGTTTGAAGCTGAGCTATTATGTAGTTATCAATAAACCGGTTAGCCCTTTCCGTCTCCAAGTCTACAAGAAACTGTGGATTATGGAAAGTAGAGTCAACCGCTCTTTCGGACTTGGTTTCAAACAACGATAATTCAAACTGCTCATCAAACTCTAGCTCTTAAATATACTAAAAAATGTCCGGGCATGAATGAGATTTGAGCACGGACGATATAGAGCTTTCTTGACGATGATTTTTTGAAATCAAATTTTTTCGTAGATAAGCAGAGGGTCGGGATCTGGATTAGCTCTGGTGTATCTTCGAGAAGCCAATGTGCTATTGAGAAAAATCAAAGGACACAACCTACTTTACTCAGCCTATCAAATCCTAAACTTATCATCCAGAAGCATAGAATTATTAAGACGCAAGGGGATTTGATTTGTCGTCCCTAGCGGAGCCGCCACTATGTTAGCACCTAAATTCGCCTTAGGCTGAAAGAAGGCAAAATTCAGGGTAACCACAAAACATGCTTAGTCTGGTAGATAGCCCTACCAGAGAAGGAGAGGGCTCTCTCCGAGTCACACTTAGTGAATAAGTGAATGAAAAGGCCTGATATGACTTACATCAAACTATTTGAATTAGGCTAGTAAGTGAATATGAATACAGGGAGTGATTTTTATGAATGACTGTGTTTCTGGGATGTTATGGGACCACTGGACCTCAATGAACAGAGAACTTAATACAAAGGCACGGATTATTTCATGAGGCAAGGTAGGCGGAAAGCCTAGCAATTTAGTTCTAAGATAGTGCGGAATGGAGAGATTGATTTAAGAGGGTGAAAAGGGCATGGACAACATGAATCCTTTTCAACAGAAGAATGAACATTGAACATGATATTTTCCCACAAGCAGAGCAATAAAATTGAATTCTACCTTATCTAACTTAGAAAATTTCAATGGAAATGAAGATGAAATGAGCTATGAAACATGACAAGATACATATGAAACATAAGAGACACATTTGCTACACTCACAACCACATGAATCTCATGAAACAGAGCCATTGCCTTTCATTAATCCTTTGTAAAAAATATATAATGCAGAAACAGAGTTTCTTTCCCACAGTCTCCCAGAAGTTACAAGCCAACCAACCCTTTGAAAATGGTTTGCATACAATATATAGAATGTGCCATGAAGAGATAGAACGCCCAAGGGTTGGGGAGTTACTCAAATCATCACAAAATGAAGGTGGAGAACCAAACATCAGCTACTGGTGCAGTGCCACAAACATGACAAATGGCTTGGGTGGCCCTTTGTCTTCCTTTGCCATTTGGATAACTGCCCATCTAGAGTGAAAATACTTTTAAAACCACCTTAGGTGCCAAAAAAATGAAGTGTAGATGAGGGGGCCCACTTATGAAAAGTCAGGAAGCGAAATTTCGCAAAACAGAGGCATTTTGGGCCTTTTTTCCTATATGGGCCGCGCCCCTTTCTGTATGTGTTGCGCCACTTTGAGGCCAGTTTTGAGGCACTTACAGGAGTCCACAATGTGCCCAAGTGTGCTTGTTAGAAAGCCTGTCCTATCTAATTTCCAACCCAAGTAGAATTTTTGAATTTGGAGCTCATTTTCCCCTCCAAATCTTCATTCACCCAATATTGCTACCTGTGTGTCAAAATAGGGGCTGTGAGGCCAATTTTTTGGGTGTTTTTGACCTCTTGGAGACTCAAATCATGCCCAAAATTCTTGCATGAGTTCCAATAGTCGTGATTTTGCATGATGAATTCAAAAATGCAAACCATTTCTCATTTGGAGCTCCCAATCCTACGCGTCGCGCCGGTGGCGCGGTGCGTATAGAGAAAAAACCTGTGTTTGTGCCAAAAAATTTCCATGTGACCAAAATTGTCCCAAATTTTTTGAAATTTGGGCTAGATATTCTTTACAAGGAACTATGTTGGGCCACAGAAGCTTAAGCCAAGATTCAAAGCCGATCTTTCTCTTTTGCCTCTTTTGTTGCTCTATTCAGTTTGGCTTTCAATCTCCTTATTTAGGCCTTTGCACTCATGTTCTGTGCCCTGTAATGACAAGCCAACCTCCTCAATATGGTTTTGTCCCTGTTTTCCTTCTCCAATAGTCTCTCCAAGTGTAGATTGACCCGATCTAACCAAGACTCGTGGTCGTTGTTGATCTCTTGCTCCAAGGTAGTGAGCTCGATCCTCCTCTGCTGGGCAGCTTATCGATTTTCACGGATGCTTTGCAGCTCCATGATCGCCTGCTGGTCCTCAAGCTATTTGTTCCTCTGCTCTAGATACTTAATGACCCATCTTGCCCTCTCCATATTGAGTATCAATTCTTGGATCTCTGAGTCCTGCTCCTGAATGGTCATCCTAAGTTTGGCATTTTCTACCTCTGCCTCATCATCCTGAATGAGGATGACATCGATCTCCTGTACACCTGATGGCCCCTCATCATGCATGGGCTTCTTTCCCTTGTCCAGTACCTATGTCGCTGATGCCGTAAGTGAGGCCCCTTCCACCCTGGGTGGAGATAACACTCGCTTTGCTGCTGCAAACAAGTGCCTACTGCCTCTCTAATATGTAATGAAAACTAGCATGGTAGTGGTTTCATGATGCTCATGTTGATAAGAAGGACCACCCAACTCCTGCTCTAGCTCTGATAGTACCTGTGATGTACTGAAGAATTCACGGGAGATGAAGTCCTCCCAAGCAATGCCCTGCAATCCCAACTGATGATCTACCAAAATCTGGATAAGAGCAAAGTGAAACACAATGTTAAGCTGCTGCTGAGGGGTCTTATGCAACATGAAGTTGTTCATCCTCTCTATGTTCCTGCATATGAAAAATAGGAGGTTCATCATCCTTACCCTGGTGAAGTGCATGAGCAACCAGATGTGATAGGCATACAGTCGAGAGAACCTCCCCTCACAGTTGAAGTATTTCATGATCAATCTCATGAGTGGATCATACTCATCTTTCAAGTATCTAAAGGGAAAGATTCTTGTGAGCTCATTCAAAAATATGGCTTTGATGTAAGGCTCATAGTGTTGCCTATCCACCTTCTTCTTCTTATGCCATTGTTCTCCAACATTTGGTATACCTGTTGCCATTGATATAGATTCGGGTGTCAATGTGAAAGTGACCCCGGCCAAGATAGACTGTGTTGGAAATAATACTGAGAGGGGGGGTGAATCAGTATTATCAAGTCAAATATTCCTTTTTCAAATCCAAATGATATATGCTACTTCAGTTAATTAAACCCGCAACTATGTAGAAACTCGTGTATACTATGCAAACTTATAATTTACTTTATCTTTCAGATGTTGATTGTTAATCTGTGTATCAAATAAC
>APFE030677694.1:51499-65213 GCA_000404065.3 Pinus taeda
GTCAGAAGAAGAGGAAGAATCAAATTTTGTCAAGAACCTTCAATGGGGTGCTGGAAGATTCAGAGGTAAGTTACCTTTCAAATGTTTTGCTTGTGGAAGAGTTGGTCACTATGCTGCCAAGTGTCCTCATAAAGGTAAGCTTGAAAAAGGTAAGGAACCTGTTAGATGGAACAAGAAACAGAATGTAAATAAGAAAAGCTATTACACTCATGAAGATAATGATGGATTTTCAAATAGTGATGAAGATGAACAAGGTAATAATTATAGACTTTTAACGGCTTTTGAAGATGATGATTTCATGGATGCTATAGATGAAGAAGGTCTTTATGAAGAAATTTCTAAACTCAAAATTTGTTTAGAAGAGAAAAATATGATTATTGATACTCTGCAATTCCAACTGGCTGAAAGTGAAAAACATCATGAAAATTTAGAATGTGAAATAGTGGGACTTAGAAAAAAGATTGAGAAAACTAAAGCTCTTAATCTTAGATTTGTTAAAGGATCTGAAACGTTAGATGAGATTATCAAAGTGCAGCGTTCTCCACTAATCAAGACAAGCCTGGGATATAATGAATAAGCATCTCAAGCAGAGAAGCCATCCACCTCCAAAAGTTATATTGATGCAGCAAGGAGAAGTGAAGAAATTGACAATCGACAGCAAAGGCACAATGCTGCTCACCAGGTAAATCAGGGACATTTTTCTTCAAGAATGAACAGAGATCACCAAGTAAATCAGGGGCAATCTGCTTCAAGGATAAACAGAAGCTACAACAGACCACAGGTAAATCATTCTCAATTTTCCTCAAGAATGGATGTCAATGAAAACTACAATCATTCGGTATGCAGGGTTGATAATCGCAGGAATTTCTTCCATGGCCAATGTTTCTCTTGTCACAACCTTGGACACAAAGCAGCTCAGTGTGTTTCCTACAAAACTATCATGACTACAGAAACTCAAAAACAGAGGAGTATGACTGGGATCATGAAAAGGACCTACAATAACTTTTCTGCTCTTGAAAATGAAATAGCATGTTCTATTTGTAATATTTTTGGTCATGAAGATTCTGAATGCAAGAGGAGGTTTCGGCAGACAACTCAGAAGGAGCAAGCCTCAAATATCAAAACATGGAGAAGGAAAGAAACACAACCAGAAAGATGTGGTATAGCCTTATATGCGGAAGGGCAGGAAAATCAATGGTACATCGACAGTGGATGTTCGAAACATATGACAGGTGTTAAAGAAAAACTTCAGTCATATAGTGCCTTGGAGAAGGAGAAGAAGGTCTCATTTGGAAATGACACCCCTGCACTCATAAAAGGTAAAGGTTCTATTCTTTTATAAGAAAAGGTCAAAGCAGGAAATGTTATGTATATTGATGGCTTAGAGCATAATCTATTGAGTGTCAGTCAGATGTGCAATCAAGGAACAGAGGTAATATTTCGATCAAATGGATGTCGTGTTCATGATCTTGATACAGGAAAAACAGTGATCAAAGGCATAAGAACTCCAAATAATTTGTACATATTCAAAGAAGGACAACATCAATGCTATCTAAGCAAGAATGATGAACACTGGCTATGGCACCGGAGATTGGGGCATCTAAGCTTCTCGCAAATAAGGAAAGCATGCAAATACCAGGCAGTTCGTGGTCTTCATCCAAATTCTAGATAATACAATATGTAAATCATGTCAGTTTGGTAAGCAAACCAGAACTAACTTCCCTAAGAAGGAAGGATTAGCTAGCAGGCCACTTGAACTTGTCCATACTAATGTATGTGGTCCATCTAGGAAAAGGTCACCTCGGGGAGAAGAATACTTTGTATTATTCATTGACGATTTTTCTAGGATGTGTTGGATAGGAATTATGAAGCATAAAGACAAAGCCTTCGAAAAAGTAAAATCTTTCAAAGCCTTGGTTGAAACGAATCAGATCAAAAAATTAAATGCCTCAGGTCTGATAGAGGTGGGGATTTTACCTCAAATGAATCTTTCGATTTTTGTGAAGAACATGGAATAAGAAGGGAATTCTCTACAGCTAGAACTCCTCAGCAAAATGGAGTAGTGGAAAGGATGAACAGAATGGTTCAACAAATGGCTCGTGCTATGCTTGATGAGTCTGGATCTCCCGCAACCTTCTGGGGTGAAGCCACATTTGCTGCAGTTGTTATTCTCAACAAGAAAAATGTCTGGGTAAACAGTACTCAAACTCCTCATGAGCTCTGGTATTGTGATACTCCTACGGTAAAACATTTGAAAATTTTTGGAAGCAAATTCTATATTAAAAATAATGATGAAAATCTTGGCAAGTTTGAACCTAGAGCAGATGAAGGCATTCTCCTTGGTTATTCTCCCCATAGCAAAGCATATAAGTGTTACAATAAAAGTCTTGGAAGAATTGTTGACAACATTGATGTAGTGGTTGATGAAGAAGGGAACATTCCTAGGCAAGTAAATTTCGAAGATTTCGAAGATGATGCAGACTATCCTTCAACATCAAATCAGACTTACGATGAAGAAGAAGCTCAAGAGGCACCAGAGGAACAGATAATGATAGAAGAGAAGAGTCCATCTAGATACGTTCAAAAGAATCATCCAGAAACTCAAATTTTGGGGCAGAAAGAGATAGGTATACAAACAAGAAGAACAATTGCAGAAGCTTCAAGATATTTGGCATTACTTTCCTCCATTAACCCACAAAATTTAATAGAGGCATGCAAAAATGAATGCTGGGTCAAGGCAATGGATGAAGAACTTGAGCAGATCGAAAAGAATAACACTTGGGAGTTGCTTCCTAGACCAAAAGATAAGAATGTCGTAGGGACAAAATGGATCTTCAAAAACAAGTTGAATGAAAATGGGGAAGTGATTAGAGAAAAGGCTAGACTTGTTTGTAAAGGGTATGCTCAATAAGAAGGAATAGACTTTGAAGAAACTTTTGCTCCCGTTGCTAGACTTGAGGCCATCAGGATGTTCCTTGCTCTCTCTAGCTTTCAGAAGTTAAAAGTATTTCAAATGGACATGAAATCAGCCTTTCTGAATGGAGACTTAGAAGAAGAAGTGTACATTGAGCAGCCAGATGGATTCATCCTTGGTAAGATCCAAATCTTGTATGCAGATAAAGAAGGCTCTCTATGGTCTCAAACGGCTCCAAGGGTTTGGTACTATCGTCTAACAAATACCTTCATCAACAAGGTTTCTCAAAGATAGCAGATAACAATCTTTTATAAAAATTGAAAATAAAAAATTGCTAAATACTTGTTGTGTATGTAGATGATATCATCTTTGGCAGCAATGAAGAAGCTATGAGTCAAAACTTTGCCTTGGTGATGCAGAAGGAATTCGAAATGTCTTTCCTTGGAGAACTGACATATTTTCTTGGTTTAGAAATCCAACAAAATAAAGGTGGTACCTTTTTATCTCAAACCAAGTACCTCAAGCAGATCTTGAAGAAGTATGGCATGGAAGATTCGAAACCGATATGTACTCCTATGGTCACAGGATGCAGCATTAGTGCAAATGATGAATCAGCAATAGTGCATCAACCAACCTATAGATCCATGATTGGAAGTCTGCTCTATTTAACAAGTACCCGACCAGACATCATGCATGCAGTAGGAATGGTTGGAAGATTTCAGGAAAATCCTAAGGAAACTCATCTTCAGGCAGTAAAGAGAATTTTCAAGTATCTTCAAGGAACTCAAAACTATGGCCTATGGTATCCTAGAGATGTTGATATCACTCTTCATGCTTATACAAATGCAGATTGGGCTGGAAGCATGGATGATAGAAAAAGCACTAGTGGTGGTGCATTTTTTATGGGTTCCAGATTAGTATCTTGGTTCAGCAAGAAACAGAGTTCTATTGCATTATCTACAGCTGAAGTAGAATATGTGGTTGTTGAATCTTGTTGCATCCAACTCCTTTGGATGATGCAAACCTTGCAGTATTATCAAATCACTTGTACTCCACCTATCTCCATCTTATGTGATAATACAAGTGCAAACAACATTTCAAAGAATCCAGTCATGCATTCGAAGACCAAGCACATACCTATCAAATATCATTTTCTTCGGGAACAAGTGCTGGAACAGAAAGTGAAGTTGGAGTATGTTCCCTCTAAGGAACAAGTTGCTGATATACTCACCAAACCACTGCCCAGGGAAACGTTTGAATACCTTAGACAGAAGCTGGGAGTAGTTGATGCTTCATCCTGTTGTTGAAACTTGTCTGTTTCAGAGAAAAGTTGTTGTACGCGAGTTGCATGAGGAGGATCCGCGTACATACGCTGGTTTATGCAGATATAGTCGCGTATATGGAGGTTTGAAGGATATCAGTAGGGACAGACTCTGGTTGTAGATAGTCTGATATGGGTCTGACAGAGACCATCTGGCACAGGTTCAGGGGGAGCAGATAATCTTCTAATGATGCATTGTTGGCATTACCTTAGAAGCTTTTGGTTCAAGTTCACAAATGTTGTTGGTTTCAGGTGGAACACATGCAGAGGAAGAACAGAAAGAGAACATGGTTGCTGATCTAAATAATGATTGGCAGATGTTGCTGATAGTAGTTATTGATGACTTTCATAGTCTTGCTCTAGATATTTCGTCTCTATGTCATGTATATCTTCTTTTTATCAATTTCATGTAACGACCTATTTTGGTTTCCCCACTATGCCTGTGATGAATGATGTAATGTAATTGGTTGTCATATGTAAATTTCTGATGTATCCCCACTTGGTTGGATGGATGATCCTCACTTGGTTGGGTGATGGATGTATGTATAGAGTCTTTTGGTGATAGGAAGGTCATTTATGATGTGTAAGTCACATTTTTTTTAAAGAACATCTTTTTGCAGATCTTGCCTACAGTCAGGGGGAGCATGTTCAACATAGCAGAGTAGAGATTTCAGCATGTACTCAGGGGGAGCACAATCCTTTACCCTTGATGACAAAGGGGGAGAATGACTTTGAGGATCTTGGGGTTGCCATCAAGTCCAAAGGGGGAGATTGTTGGCATTATTGCACAGGTTTGGCGCCATGGCACAGGTGTTGTCCTTAATGGAAATGCACTCTGATGACAGATCACATGAAATCATATATACGCAGGTTCACCTTAACGAAGCCGTGTATACACGCGGGTTAGACTTTCCAAAGTCGCCTATGCGTATACACACACTTTCATGCAAGGGAAAGTGCGTACATGTGGGAGAACTTATTTTTGGTCCATGGTATTTTGTCCTTGGTATTTGAACCTATGGTTTTGGACCTTGGTATCTCATCTAATGTGTTGATCCCATGTATTGGGTCCTTGGTATTGATTTGTTATGGTTTTGGGCTGTGGTATTGTGAAAGGCAAGACTATAAAAGAGGAAGAAGATAATTGGGCAAAGATTATCTGAATTATTGAATATCTGATATCATGCTAGATCTGGAATACTGGTGATTGGGTTATGGTGCAGATCTGGATCTGAATGAAGGAGGAACCTGAGCGCAAGAAAAAGAATAAGTTCTCTTGATGTGTCAAAATCTTCAGGCTTGAATAGTGGTATCTCTATATGATTTTGATTTGTGATATGTGGCACACGCTTGATCTATAAATCTGATAATCTGATTTAACTAATGTCTGAATGTTTGAAAGAATGAATTATCCTTTATAGATCTGTACACAGGTTTAGTGAAGTGAAGGCGTGTATACACGCTGCTTTTGTAAGTGAAAGTAGCGTATACGCAGGTCGGTCTTAACACAGAAGCGTATGCATGCAGGTTTCTAAATAGTGAAGTAGCATACATATCTTGATTTATGTTCTAGCTTCTTCTGTTTATTTCCGCAGTGTTCTGGGTTTAGAAGTGGTGTGTGATTACAGTTACTGTGATTTGGGTCCAGTTGTCAGAGAAGTGTTTATTTTGATTTAGTTTTGATTGGTGAAAAGATGATTGGTTGATGCAGAAATTCTTGATGTTTGATGGATCCAGTCTGAAAATTTATGAAACGTGGTCCTTGGAAGCAAAGAGAAGGTTGTAGCCTTCTGCAGGTAGTAGCCTGTGTACTAGTATCCCAGCTAGTACAAGAGCTAAGGGGGTTGTAGCTCCCTTCCAAGAAAAGTTGGAGAACGAGAGAGGGTTGTAGCTCTCTTCTGGTAGCAGCCTGCATACTGGTAAAGGACCGCACCAGTACAGAAACATTGTAAAAAGAAGTTTCTAAATAAAGCAAGATAGAGATGAATTGCAGCAGGTGGTTTTCACCCACATTGGGTTTCCACCTTATATCTTGTGTTCTTGTGTGTGATTGTCTTCTGCTCTATTTCACTGTTTATGGTTATTGTTTATTTGATTCTGATACATAGATTAATGATCAACATCTATAAGATAAATTAAATTATAAGTCTGCATGGTATACGCGGGTTTCCTTATCTGTAGTTGCGTATATACGCGGTTTTCACTAACTGAAGTAACGTATATGATCTGGGTTTGAAAAAGGAAATAGTTGACTTGATAACACTAATTCACCCACCCCCACCCCTCTCAGTGTTATTGCCAACAAGTTTTCAGTTTGGTAGCTAGCCCTACCAAACTAGAGAGGGCTCTTTCTATGAGATCACAACCAAAGAATTTACTGGAATGTAAAAGGATTTTAGGCTAGATATGCTAGGCTCAGGTAGGTTTTGAGTTTTTATTATTTTGATGCTAGATAAGGGATGAAAATCGGGTAGTTACGTTAAAAGGATCAAAGGGTTACAACAACAAAGATATAGAGGAGCAAGGTAGAAATAGATTTGTCATGGCTTAGGGTTTGTCAGTGTAGTGTAGTGTTTAGAAGAAGCAAGATGTCTTAATGATCATGTACATCATGAATTCATTAAGCAAGAAGGAAAATAACACATAATGATATTCCCATCAAAACATAGTTTTATACAAAGAATTCTGCTTATAAACCTTAAGGAAAACCACTGAAGAAATGATGAATGAAAAGAGAAGATGAATATGTTTCATATAAAACTATAACAGAGAAAATACAACATCACAAACTCAATGCACATGAATTCCTAGATAATAGCTGCAACTGCTCTGATTTCTTGAAAATGTTCAAGTACAAAACCACAAGAGTTCTCTCCTCTAATGTCCAACCCTCTCTCTAACTGAGAAAATGATATATATAGACCAAAATAAATAGTTTCCCCACTCTCAGGGATTGAATCCAGGAGTGGTTTAACAATTTCCAAAAATATCTCAACCAACAACTAAGACTCTGAACGTTGACAAACTCTTCATTTAGACTTTGATTTGAGTTTTTCCTCATTAATGAGGCCTAAGTTAGCATAAAAAAAACTTACTAAGACAATTTACCCATAATTACATCATCTAGACATCGAAATAGTAAAATTACATAATTAAGTTGAAATCTGCTGAAAAAAAGCTCCGATAGAGATATGCATAGCGCCGTCAGGGATATGTGTAGGGCCTTCAGACATATGCATAGTGCTTGAATTGCAAGAGGATTTTGGAGGCCTTCCCGTGCTCTAAATTCAGAGCTTGATAGCTCATTGGAAATCTATGGATATCTAGTTGTCATTTAACTCTTCAGGAAAGTGATTTGGACACTCCAGTAAGGCGAAAAATTTGATTTTCCGAGGACTACGATATGTGCAGCGCCTGCTTCGAAATAGTGGCAGAAAGTGACTTTTTGATCCTTTTCTTGACATTTTCTCTCAATCTGTCTGTTGACAAGTTTGAAAAAGTGGATAGCTGATATGATTAGGCCATTATCTACCCAATGGTGGTGATTTTTGGGCAAAAGGAGTGCTAAGTAAAAAGAGTAGCGCCTAGGCACTACGCATATAGTTGTTTCTGAGTTTCAAAACATGCTAAAAAATCTCAAAATTTCTTCAAAATTATCAAGTGAAGTCATCATATGATATGTCACGCCATGAGAAAGGCCTCAGAAAGTAGATCAATCTTGTCTTTTTTATTTTGGCTTGTTAGGGTTTCCTTGAGCTTTTTCTTCAATTGCGTGATTCTGACTTGGGATACCCTATTTTTTTTGTAGTAATGCATGGCCATATCTCTTTTCAAGTTATTGTCCCTACTTTCCTTCTTGAGGAGATTCTCTAAGTGGCCATTGACATTTTCAAGCCAATATACTCTATCTACATTGATCTCTTTAGTAATTAAGTCATTAACAATGATCTGATCTCTAGGTGGAGAAACTTGTTTTTGTAGCTCAAGGGCTCTCTTTAGGCCTCTTGTTCTTGGTTTCCCTGGTGTGATTTTCTCTTCTTTATCTTCAGAATCATCCAACTGAACCATTGCTTTTCCTCTTAAATCCTCTTTCTTCTAATTTTCTATGTGTTTGTTTTGGATCATTTGGTTTACTTTCAATTGCATGTTTTCTTGTTGTAAGCATGCTATCAAAGCATTTGCCTCTCTCAACTTGTCTTCCAACTTTCTGATCTCAGCTTCCTTATCCATTATAATTTGATTTGCAACTTTTTCCTCATGACCTTTCTCCACATCTGTCACATTGGTACCTGGATGAGTGAATTCTTCATGCTGTGGGGATGCTCTATGTTCACCTACTGTAGGCTTGGCCATTTCAACAATCTTTGGAGAAAACAAAAGCCTTTTGCCTCTGGAATAAGTCTTAGTCACTTCTGCCATAAAAGTCCTCTTGGTAGGTCTGCTTGAAGAAGCAACCTCTTGCTTTGTTGGTGAGTTTAGAGGTGTTGACTCACCGTTAGATATAGCTAGAGAATCTGGGTGAAAAGCTAAATTTGCAAAGCCATCCCAAGACAAATTTACCTGTGCCAATTGATGACAAACTAGAATTTTCACCAAGCCATGATGAAATAGACTAGTATGATGATATTCTCCAATATTTTGTACCTTCTGTGTCATTTTTTTTAGGATTTTGTAAAGATAGTAAGGCAAGTTGAGTTGCTTCACACCGGTGAAATGTATCAAAAGCTTCATGTGGTATTGATACAACCTTGAATACCTTCCCTCACATGTAAAATATTTCATGATCAATTTCAGGAGAGGGGAATATCTGTCCAGCAAATGTCTGAATGGAAAAACATGTTTTGGAGTTGTCTTATATGGTGTTTCCAAGTACATGTTGTAACTTTGAAGGTCAATGTCTCTTTTCCTAAACCAAGTTTCTCCAGTTTTTGGAATCCTTGTGGCTGTGGAGATGACTTCCCTTGAAAGAGTGAACTCAACTTGTGCTATAGTCACTTTATCCCTGGTCAGTTGGTCATGAAACTTAAGTTGCTCAATTCTCTGGCAAAAGGCAAGACAACCTGTATCTTCAAATGATTTTATGATGAAAGGAGATGATATGATTTCTTGAGTTGAGGTAGGCTCATATCTAATGGCATTCCCTCCTTTATGCCTCTTTTGTTCAGATGTTTCAGACTCCATGGTAACACCTAGCTCTATGGGAGAGAAATTAGGGTTTTACTTGTAGGAAAAAAGGGGATTTAGATAGCTTGAGGAAATTAAGGGAAATGAAAGGGACGGGGAACTGGTAAATTCGTGGGAAAATTTGGGAGGATAGTGAGGGATGTTAGGGAGCTAAGGAAGATGGAATTTCAAAATTTGGGTGAGGGGAAGGGTTTTCAAAGAAGGGAAACACAATCCTAGCCTAGGCAAGTGTACTCTAGCTAGGGTTTATGTAAAAATGATGGAATTTAAGGATGGGTTTGATAGAGGGTGTTTGGGAATGTGTGATTAGGATAGGAGAAGGTGTACAAGCATCAGGATACAAGTTTTGATCATGAAATCATGATTTTTTTTTCAAAACCCTAGGAGAGGGAAAAGAAACTTAGAAACACAACTAAGAGATTAATTGAGAAAATAAGAGGCCATCAACCTAGATTGAATGTGATAGAACTAGAATGTGATGAAAGAAACCACTGCAAGGAAGTCATGGAAATCATGAAATCATGAAAACTTTTTTCAAAACCCTAGGAGAGGGAAATGAAACTTAGCAACACAACTAAGAGATTAATTAAGAAAATAAGAGGCCATCAACCTAGATTGAATGTGACAAAACTAGAATGTGATGAAAGAAACCACTGCAAGGAAGTTCACAACTCTTTGATAAAAAATGCAACAGTCCAAGGAAATGCGCAACACAACATGAGGATATGCGAAAAGCTGAAGAGAAACTGGGCTTGGGCATGCAAACACTCACCTTTAGCTGAAAAAATCGATTTGTTTTGGTGGAGTAATGTCTTGGAAAATGAAATTAGAAAATGGAGAGTGAGTTGGAATCCTTTATAGCTTGTGGAAATCTATTTTTTACTTTAGATGTGGCAGTGGACCCACCATCATTTTTCATAACTTGACTTTGATGTATCTTTACAATGTAGCTTCATAACTTTATGGAATTATGTATTATAAATGAGATAAAATGCATGCTTTAAACCATTTATTGATAACATGAATTTCACTACTCCTTTATAAAATGATTTTAATGGTGACATGATCAATTTTCAGGAAATTAACCTTATGACCTAATGGTGACCTAGCATGGACTTATTAGATTAATTATGGCCATGATGACTACATGAATTAAACTTAGAATTAAAATCGAATTCTATTCTCATGACAACTTGTAAATAGTTAATTGAGTTTAATTAAATTAATTAGCTTAGGAATTTTGAGTTGGAAGTCTTTCTATAGCCATGTATATGTCTTCCCTAAGTTTTCGGGGTCCAGTATGAGTTTAAATTTAGTTTGAAATTAGATCACTCGGTTTACTTAGTTAAGTTCGGTTAAATTAGTTCCAAATTGTTTGTGGAACTAATAGAGAGTTAACAGTGAATTGGTGCACTAGTGCATCCACAAGTGTGGGCATTTGAGTTACCCTGCTTGGCCTAATTTTTCTACTCCTCTTTACATCTATATGTTTAGGATGTGGAAACCCCATTAGCTGGTCCCTTTGACCATGGCACTTGACTATGAAGGCTTTTCCCCTTCGTTATGATCATATTATGCACTAATACCTATTGATTGAGGGGTGAAGCCAAGCACTGTCACTTCACCTTAATGATTGGGAGAACCTAATATGACTAACCATTAGCCACCCCTACCAAGAGAGAAAACACCTTTGTGAGGACTCGGTCTTAATAAAGAAAGGTGATCTCTATTTGAATTATTAAATTGCTCTTAATATTCAAGTTTGGTTCACGTGGATGGAATATTGATTTTAGTCTTTAATGGATGGTTGCTTTCACTAGAATGCATGCTTTTTTTTCAAGTGGTTTTGCAGCCCAGGCCTTAAGGGCGTCCACTACATGAGTAATAGGCCTTTTAGAGAACTACATGGCATAAGCAGATTCAATGTTGAGAGACTGGAGTCTCCTAACAACATTAGCATATGCCATATATCCCATAGTACCTCTAAGACCCATGACGTTGGCTAACTTTAACCTCACTTTGAGGATTTTTCATGATGACACAATTGGACCTAGTGTGGCCCCAGGCTAGCCTTGACACAATCTAACGAGTATGAGTTGATTTAGAGCCTAGATGAGGATTGTCTCCCATTGAGATACTACAAAGGGCTTGTTTCACTAGAGGAAGCCCTATTGCTAGAGAGGAGGAGGCCTTGTTTGATAATTGGAGACCCATGGAGACCACTTGATGGTGTTGTGACTTCCCTTGGGACCCTACGGGAGGACTTGAGGGCCATCCATGAAATTTTGGATCATCTAGGCATTTTCACACATTTTGTCACCTCAACACACCTTGGCATGGCATTTAGAGCCTCGAGTAGGCATTATGTCATCATTTAGAGAGGATATGTCTCACACATGTGGGCTAATTTGGTTTATATCGTCATTAGCTAATGGGTTGGCTTGTAACCCAAGTTTATTTAAGATGAAACATGTTTTTAGGGGCTTCGGCTAAATTAGGAGATCTTAACCTTATATAAATAGAGGTTACTCTCATGTCATTTGTATCATCACATGTGATTTATTTCGGCCCTCTTAAAGATTTCAACCTAGCTGAAATTCACCTTGTATCTTGTTGAGATGTGATATGTTGAGGATTTTTGGTTATGGAGCTATTCTTTGGTATTGGATATGTTATTATGGAGAAAAAAAAGAATTCTTGATGCATTCTATGTTGTAAATTTTCCTTGTATTTAATAAAACAATGTATTCTATGGCTATTGTATGGAATGGTTAATTATCTAGGGTTTCTATGTGCTAATTATTGTTGAAAATTATTCTATGGAATCTTTGTAATGGTATTATATGCATTACCCCCTTATACAATTTGTATGACAATCCCATGAGTGAATATTTCAACTAGCTCTCCTCATTGTCTTTGCTCCCTCACAAAAATGACAGCCATGGTTTGAAACCTAGGGTTTCAATATTCCCTTAGTACTTGCTATTATTTAGTATTTTCTCCTAAGTTAGGAATCTCACAAATTCCATTACCCAATATCAAGGCATTGGCCTTGGTCACTGTTAGGCCCCTATGCTACTAGTGTAACCCCTTATTTTTATTAGCACAACCCACTTATTATATTGATGTACCCACATAGTGCCCATATTGTTACTACTGTACCCCATAGAAGCCCACTATTGTTATTATTGTGTCGTTACATTATTATTGTTATGTCGGCTTTGATTATGTTATGACCCCTTAGACTCCTATATATAGAAAGGAGGTTTTTTCATTTGTATCATCCAAGAATTGTTCATTTATGTAATGTAAAGGAGGTTTCCCCCTCGAAGAGGCTGGATTTTAAGGCGTTGATCTATCTTTTCTATCTTTTTCTTGAGCTGGTTTCATAACATTTAGTATCAGAGCTTTGGATTCTAGGGTTTCATTGCTCCAAACAGGTCATCATGGAATGTTCACTATAACTTTTTTCCTGCGATGTTTCAGAAGATAAAAAAAATCCATTTGAGAAGACATTGTGCTGAAGCTCGGGTCTGAATTTCAGAGCTTTTCGCACTATATTTGCAGAGATATGATCTGAGGAAGTTGGTCTTTTTGCAGACTCCTGAATTAGATTCCAAACAGGTGACCTGGGGAAAATTGTCATAATTTTTTCTCTGAGCATTGGATTCCATTTTTGTAAGAAGGTACAGAAATAGGATGGACTTTAGTTTCTTGTATATATTTTTCAGAGCCAAAGGTCGAAACAGTGACTCGTGGCACGTCATACAAGTTCACTCTACTGAACTAGTCTATAATTAGGTCACTGTGGGAGATTTCGCATAACTCTTCCTTGGAGAATCCAATTTGGATTAGACTTGTGGCATTGGAAAGAGGACACAGAGGGCTACTATAGGTTGAAATTTTAGAACTTAAAGATCTGAAAGTACAGAGTTACAGTCATTTCAAGATCTAGCTCCTAAAATCAAGAAAAAGCAAGATGAGGAAGTTTGATGGCAAGGATCCGATAAATTGGATACCTCAGATGGAGCAATATTTTGATCTACATGGTGTACCACTGTTACAAAAGGTATGTATTGCATCCTCATATTTAGAATTGGATCAATTTTTATGGTATGAACGGCTTTGTTCTCGTAAACAACCTATTACGTGGTCAATTTTCATGGAAGTGTTGTTTCTCACAACTATAAAGATGGAAGTGTTGTTTCTCCTAGCCTTCCACAACCTACAAGGGTTACACCACAACAATTGGAAGAAAAAAGATAAAAAGGGCTTTGTTACAATTGTGATAGAAA
>APFE030677698.1:0-32182 GCA_000404065.3 Pinus taeda
CCCGAAAAACTGCTAAAAATAGTAAGTTGTGCTACAATTAAGGAAACTGAAAATGCTGAGAAAGAGAATGGTGGGGGTCCATGTGGACTTGGCAGGTGGCCACCAATATCCACCTGGATCATCAACAGGAATGGGAGGAATTATGCAAGCAATAAGAGATATTTTGGAAACAGAAATCAAGGGTACAATGGTTAAAAGAAGGAAAAAGGAACACAAGGCTTTTCCACAAATCCACCATGGATCACAGGTCTCATAACAGGATCTCAGTCATTAAATATGCTCAAGGAAAGCAACTCAATACCCACAAAGAAATAGAAACAGCATTGGTTCAACACTTCCAAGGCATTGCCGAGGAACCTCTATTAGACAGATCACAATTCATCAATGACTTTATAAAGCACATTCCTAAGCTTCTGACAAAAGAAGACAATTACAATCTAAACAGGCCTGTGAATGAAGAGGAGGTTAGTGAAGTCATCAAAGAGATGCAAAATGGGAAGGTGCCTGGTCCAGATGGTTTCAATGTTGACTTCTTCAAAGCATGTTGGGGAATTGTCAAGCAGGATATCCTCGATGTGGTGGACGCAAGGAAAAACATAATTGTTTTGAAGGCCCTCAATACCTCTTTCATATCCGTGATCCCTAAGCAAGATAATGCTATGACACCAGACAGATTCAGACCAATAGCATTATGCAATGTGGTGTACAAAATTATTTCCAAAATAATAGCCAACAGGCTTAAGCCCCTTCTTCCTACTCTCATTTCGGCGGAACAAACTAGGTATGTGGAAGGCAGGCAAATTCTTGATAACAACATTCAAGCTCATGAGGTGGTTCACTCACTTAAGAGCAAGAGGCAGGCAGGTATGATTATGCAACTTGACCTAGAAAAGGCTTATGATAAGCTAAGTTGGACTTACATCAGGAGAGTTCCGATAGCTTATGGCTTTGACCATAATTGGGTAAGATGGGTGATGGCCCTTGTAACTACCTTGAGTTTTTCAATCCTGTTAAATGGCTCACCATCCAAACCATTTAACCCTACGAGAGGTCTCAGACAAGGAGACCCACTCTCACCCTTCCTCTTTATTCTCATGATGGAAGGGCTTGGCAAAGCTATCAATTCAACCAAAGCAGAAGGAAAAATCCAGGGTCTCAATCTTACCATAAACGGAGATGCTTTGACCCATCAACAATTTGTGGATGATACCATGCTGCAGGGTATACATACGGTCAGAGAATCTCTAGCCTATAAACAAATCCTGAAAGACTTTGCAATGGTTGCAGGCACGGAGGTAAGCCTTACCAAATCAAATATTTTCTTTTTTAACATTGACATTGCTATTCAAAGAAATATATCTAGAATTATAGGCTTTCAAAGAGACATGTTACCCTCCAAATATTTGGGAGTACTGCTAACAGACAAACCGCTGAGCAAGACAGTTTGGGAACTGGTGACTAATAAGCTACAGGAAAAAATTCAGAAATTGACAAATAGGTATTTGAACTTAACAGGTCGGCTAGTGCTCACAAAAGTTGTCTTACAAACTATCCCCATTTTTATGTTTTCGGCCCTTCCAACTCCTAAAGGAGACATGCAGCAATGCAGAAATATCCAAAGAGACTTTCTTTGGGGAAAAGGGGAAGTGAAAAGAAAATGGGCCTTGGTGGCTTGGGAGAAGATCTGTAAACCCAAGACACATGGAGGTTTGGGACTAGATGATCTTGAAATGCTAAACAAAGTTTTGGGGGCTAAACTATGGTGGAGATGGCTAAAAAATTCAGCGTCCCCTTGGGCCCAAATTTGGAAACATAAATATGCAATCAATTAGCAAGAAAAGGACCACATTAGAATGTTTGGGCTCATTAAAGGCTCCCACATATGGAACAAAGCTTGGGAGAATAGAGCCATTGTGCAAAAACACAGTTTCTGGGAAATAAGAGATGGTAACCTTGCTTGGTTATGGGAAGACAATTGGCAACAAGAACCTAAATTGTTAAGAGAAGAATTCGTCAATCTCAAGAACGATACTGACAACAAAGGGTTATACAGGGTAAAAGACTTCTGGGATCAGGAATGAAGAGAAGAAAAATGGAGATTATGGAAGAACCTGGTTTACAGTGATGACTCCCCGTTAAAGGCACAAGCAGAAGCTTTAATGGGCATCCTGGAACAAAGAAAGATTTTGACATCAGCATATTCAAACCAGTTGAGATGGGGCAATAACAATGAAGGTAACCTCAACCTCAAAGAGGCCAAGCACATAGCTCGCAGACTTGACTACCCTAACCCTGACGGGGTATGGAAGGACCTATGGCAGAACCAAAGTTGGATGAAAATCAAACTGTTCATGTGGTTAGTGTAACATAAAAGTATTATGACCTGGGAAAATCTTAGGAAAAGAGGGGTACACAGTCCATCTAAATGCCAGCTATGTGAATTACAAGAAGAAACCATGGATCATCTACTCAACCTCTGCCCATTCACTTCCACCTTGTAGTACGGGGTAGCTTCATTATTCAGACAAACAGATAGGGACTTGAGCAGCATTACCAGTACTCTGAAGAAATGGAGGAAAAATTTCTCTGACAATGAAATAATCAACAAAGCTTGGGCATTAGTTCCAGGCTTTCTAATATGGGATGTCTGGAATGAACACAACAACAAAATTTTCAAGAACAGAAAAGGTTCTCCCCAGAACATCATGGCTCATATTTTAAGACAACTCAAGGAGACAATAGGGACCCTCATTAAAAACCCCCCAGAGGACCAACCTAAAGAGAAGGATGTACACATACTACGACACTTGGGTCTTCAGGGGCTTGCCCCACAGGGAAAAAACAACAATGTAAGTCATATAATTACTAATAATGATTTCTAGCAACCACCCCCTTAGGGATTTTTAAAATGCAGTATAGATGGAGCCTCTAAAGGTAACCTGGGTATGGTGGGGTATGGAGGAGAAATAAGAGATGAAAATGGTTACATAAAAACCATCTTTCATAGCCATTTGGTAAAGCCACCAACAATATGGCAGCGCTTATGGCCCTTGAGCAAAGTCTATAAATCTTGAAGGACTTAAATCTTCATAATGCCATAATTGAAGTTGATTCCGAATTGATTATTAATTTGGTTAGGAAAATTTGGTATGGCTTTGCTCCAGATAAAGTCTCGAGACACTGGTGGCTTTTGCAAGTTTATCATCAGATTCAATCTCACCTATAGAACATGAGAACTCTTGGTTTTACTCATGTGCGTCGTACTGCCAACAAAGTAATAGACATTCTAGCTAATGAAGGTGTGCGCTGGGCCAAGAGTAATAGAATTTATGATTGGATAGAGACACCCCAAGGTAGATTGAGGGAAGAATGTCTTAGACAGGCTAGCGCGGACAGGGAGCTCTATCAAAATAGGGGAAAGTAAAAGGATTTGACTAAAGGAAATAGGGGATTTTTGATTTTTTATGGTGAAGCAGTGCTTGGACAACAGGTCTTCGGGAGGGAATTTGCACCCTAAGTTTTTCATCCCCAAAGTTATTCGGTGGTAGTCTTTTTGAACCCAGAACTCTTCATGAAAACTAAATTCCCCAAAGAAGAATCAACTTTGCCGGGTGATGATTTAACGTGCTCGCAGTTAGGCAGATTTGCTGCAATCCCAAGGATTTCGCAAGGCAACTTGCAAGGTGGTTACCATGCCTGTGTGACACGAACTTAAATTAAATGATGGCTTTATTTGACTTCGGGTCCAGGTGAAGTGTTATCTTCCGTTCTTGATTCGCTTCATGGTGGGAATCGATGGATTTCAGGCAGACTACATGCTCGAGAATTATCCCCCCATTCGGACTCGAAATCCCTTTAGAGTGGTCCCTATTTCCTCATCGGGTCCGATTCTAGTTTTAAAGTGTTTACTTGTTTTTGCCCCGATATGAGCCTCGTCCATCAGATCTCTGCAGGCGGATCGAACGGTCTCGGCTTTTGTTTGCATTTCGAGGGTATTGTAGTTATGTTTGTGGGCTCTTGGCCCAGTTTTTAAGCCTTTGGCTCGATGCCCTAGGCTTTAAGAGGATAGTTATTTCTATGGCCCACAGATCCTTTGAGACTATTGTAATTTATGTAATTTGTTTTTATGATTCAATTAATTAGAAGGTATGATATGGAAAAAGGGTTCTTATTCTATTAATAGATTTTTTTAAGGCATGTTTGAAATTTGTAATTATTTTCATGTTTAATATGTACTTGACATCTAACATTCTAAAAACACATTTATATATATATTCTATATCTAAATATGAAAAACATGTATTAACATTTTAATGTGGAAAATATAAATAATAAATAAAATATTTCTATGTTAAATATGTATATATTTATTAAGTTAAATATGTATATATTTAACAATATGTATATATTTAAATGGATAAATGTATTTTTTGAATCATTGAATGTGTCCTGGCCAAACATTGGGCCAATCACCAATAGAAATAAAGATGCCTACCCTAACTACATTTGTACTTGACGCATGTGCACCACAATATCATGCTGTTGTACGAAATCTACGAGTTCCTGTTGGACCGTTGAACGCACGTCCTCCGTTAGGTTTTCCAACAACCCCCAACTGCTTTGAGCTTTTCCAATATCTGGGACATCTACCGACATCTGAGGCCGTGATCAACTAACATCTGTGGCAGCGTTGAACGCACGTCCTCCGTTAGGTTTTCCAACAACCCCCAACTGCTTTGAGCTTTTCCAATATCTGGGACATCTACTGACATCTGAGGCCGTGATCAACCAACATCTGTGGCAGCGATCAAGTGGGTTGGGTTCGTGACGGCCATCTAGGTGCAGGCCATTGCCGGGAACAAGTACACCTTCTCTAACTATTTGGTGGCGCTTAAATCAATTCTGTACCTAAACCAGGTTCAGTTGAATAACCTCAGCGTCGCCAAGGATGTGGAGAAGGCCTTCGGTCTTGTGTCAGGGTTTGCTTCTGAAATTGACAATGACGAACTCCCTGAGAAACTATTACGAGCAACGTCATGTGGACCAGGATATGCTGATAGGTTGTTGGTTGTTTAAAGTTCTGCCACGACAAATTTGAGGTAGGTATGATTGGTTCGTTGCAGGAATCACTGTGTAAACTGCTTAGTTTTATGCCCTTAAATAGTTGAGCTGAGTTGATTTGGGTTTTGGAGATAAATATTAGAAACAACATTATTACCATTTTCGGACCTTTTTTTGGGCGCGAGCAGACATATCCTCTGTGGCTCTGCCCTCACCGGCTGCCTAAGAAGAGGATGGTCACCATGCTGGACTGCGAGCAGAGTATGAGAAAGACATGCGGGCGGTAGACACAGAAGAAGCTCAGATGTGTACCGATGTTGGAATATGGACAGTGCCGCTTCCGGTGCTGAGAAATGAAATCTTGGACGAGGCGCATGCGAGCATACACCTCATCGGTCTCTATATCGGCCAAGAACTTCACCGACACCACTCTGCACAAGATCGATGGGTTCATGCGCAGATTGCCCACGCAATCAGGCACAATGGCAGCGTGCTCTGCATGGCCCTGGGGGTAATAATAAACCTTTGAATTTATAGCAGGCATGCCAGAATTGCGGATCCAAACCCTTCTCGACTTCGCCGGATTCCATTTTCCTCAACATGATCCGCGCGCATGGAAATTAGTCGGACCTTCATGCTGCAATTCCCCTTTTCTTACTCAATCCAATCCAATCAATTTCCAGACAAAATACGCACACTACTTACTCTGTCCATCTTTCCCTCAAGATCTACCGTGGCTACCTATATATTTATTTCAAACAAGAACTCTTGCTCCTCCACTGCATCTTCATCTCAGAGATCTGGCAAAGGCTCTGAAAATTCTATATTGCAATCCAATCCTTAACAACAACAGCAGCAACAAACAAAAATTGTTGAACAGGGAGTGCTGCTGGCAAATGTTTGACAGAACTCTCTATGATGTTGTTCCTAAAAGCTAGGTTTCCTACTCCCCTATTCTTCTGTTTCAGGTTGCGTTGCTTTCTGCTGCCCCACGGGATGAATATGTTATTCATCTCTATGCAGGTATGTTGCGGAGGGCAATTTCATGTCTGTTTACTGCAAAATTTCAAATTCAAAGAAGCGGCAAGCCTATTCCAATGCCCCCAACTCATTGAAGGAGTTGCAGTAGTTAGTTACAGTCAGTTGTTGTTATTGCATTGCATGCATATACATACCAAGATTCAATTCTTCTATCTTATGACCACCATAGTTTCCCATTACAGGCTTTGTCAAACGTTACTTTAATCAACTGGAGTAATAGTGGGTGGGTTGGGTTGTCCATACCAGCAGGTTCAGTGATATCAAGCAAGAGGAAAAGATACCACTTTGACTTTTTATTCATTTTATAGTGATTGGATTTGAAACTTTCTATGAAAAAAATAACTTTAATATTTTTTCCCCTGTTTCTGTCATTTTGCATGATGCCTAGCATTCAATTGACCTGTAAAAGTGAAATCCATTCGTGTAAAAGCCATTGTTTCAATTTTATTTACTTGCATCATTCTTTTTTACAATTTCTTATAACACATTTGTTCTATTGATGCATCATATTATATTTTATGTGGTGTATTGGTTTAATCATATTTTGTATCGATTTTGTTATTTTTTGAATGAAATTTATAGTTTTCAAAATTACAATATTTTTTATTTATATTAAAATATTTATTAATATTTAAAGAATATTTCATTATTATAATTAATCCATTAATTAATTTTGCAGTTGTCTATAATGCGACTTTTTGAAAGCTTTTCCGGTAGGTTTTTCTGGTCAAAATCCGGCAGCAATTTATTGGAATCGCAAGTTATCCGGCAGCAATTTATTGGAATCGCAAGTTTGATAACTAGTTTCTGCACAATCAAAGCGTCCCAGGGGTTTTTCAGGGTGCTGAATCCAAATATGCAATTAAAAAACCATTTTAACTACAACAAATCAAAATTTAGCCTCAATTTCTTCTACCGGATTCCGTCACCGGAATCTTCAAAAAGTCGCATTATAGACAACTCCATTAATTTTCGGGGAGGGCATAAAGCTCTGTTTCCATTAACGATGTGAGAATTTGAGGATGTATTTAATGAGTAAAGTAAATGAAAATGTTTTGGGAGGAAATTTAAAGATTTAGATGATAAAGTTGAGTTTCCATTAATGTTGTGAAATATTCAATGGGTAAAGTTAGTCAATTATATTTTCATGAGTGATTTTGAAATTACATATGGAAAACCCCTGAGGTGTAGATTAGTTGGTTTCTTTGGGGTTTAGCCTCAAATAGATTACAAGCTCAAACCTTGTGGGGAGGGTTTGAGCATGGAAGTCACTTTGGTTTCCTCGACATCACTAGAAATCACAGAAATCACAGAATTGTACTTTCATGACATCACTAGAAATCACAGAAATCACAGAATTGTACTTTCATGACATCACTAGAAATCACAAAAATCACAGAATTGTACTTTCATGACATCACTAGAAATCACAGAATTGTACTTTCATGCATGTACTTTCATGCATTTTTGCATGCTTCTTACTTCTTCTAGCAATGCCTTTAGTCATTCCTATGAAGCTTTTCATTAGAGAAAGGTAATTTGAGGATGTATTTAATGAGTAAAGTAAATGAAAATGTTTTGGGAGGAAATTTAAAGATTTAGATGATAAAGTTGAGTTTCCATTAATGTTGTGAAATATTCAATGGGTAAAGTTAGTCAATTATATTTTCATGAGTGATTTTGAAATTACATATGGAAAACCCCTGAGGTGTAGATTAGTTGGTTTCTTTGGGGTTTAGCCTCAAATAGATTACAAGCTCAAACCTTGTGGGGAGGGTTTGAGCATGGAAGTCACTTTGGTTTCCTCGACATCACTAGAAATCACAGAAATCACAGAATTGTACTTTCATGACATCACTAGAAATCACAGAAATCACAGAATTGTACTTTCATGCATGTACTTTCATGCATTTTTGCATGCTTCTTACTTCTTCTAGCAATGCCTTTAGTCATTCCTATGAAGCTTTTCATTAGAGAAAGGTATTCTAGAGGCGTGATCCGAATTTAAATAGGAACACAATAAATTACAAATATAACCATAAACACAGAGATGCACAATAAATTACAAATATAACCATAAACACAGAGATGCAGCATAAACACACAGATGCAGCATTCTAGAGGCGTGATCTGAATTTAAATAGGAACACAATAAATTACAAATATAACCATAAACACAGAGATAGGCGTGATCTAAATTTAAATAGGAACACAATAAATTACAAATATAACCATAAACACAGAGATGCAGCATAAATAACACTTCATTTCATTAATATCAGATATTGAAATATGCTTACAAACAAAATGGAAATAAGATCATTTCATTAATATCAGATACTGAAATATGCTTACAAAAAAAATGGAAATAAGATTGGCTCGAGTGATGGAAGAAATGTGTCAGTTACATGTCTCTCAACTCTGTTACAATGTCTCTAAACTCTGTTACAATGAGACTTGAAGGCCTATTTATTATTGAGAAACAATGGAAAACCCCAAACATCCAAAAACTTAATCTTAGGAGATGAAACGTGTCAGTTACATGTCTCTGAACTCTGTTACAATGAGACTTGAAGGCCTATTTATTATTGAGAAACAATGGAAAACCCCAAACATCCAAAAACCTAATCCTAGGAGATGAAACGTGTCACGTGTCAGATATGTCTCGACAATGAGACTTTGAAGGCCTATTTATTATTGAGAAACAATGAAAAACCCCAAACATCCAAAAACCTAATCCTAGGAGATGAAACCCCAAATTATGGGCCCCATTGGGGTAAATTGGTACATCAATTTATTGGGGTCGTAACTTTGGCATACGATCTCTGTTTGACGCACATGATACCTCGTTAGAAAGATCTATGCGAGAAGTACAACTATTGACAATAAATTCGAAGTTAAAATCTCACATTCATGGTGATTTTCCAAAAAAACGTTGTTTAGAGCCTCCAAACGGCTCCGGAAGTTCAGAACCCGAAAAACTGCCAAAAATAGTAAACTATGCTACAATTAAGGAAATTGAAAAACTGAAAGAAACAATGGTGGGAGTCCAAGTGGAATAGGCGGGTGGCCACCAATATCCACCTTGATCATTCCTCCCCCCTTAGGAAGGAATGGTCCCCATTGTGTTGATTTCCTCCATGAGATGAGGAAACTTCTGATGAACTTGGTCCCTGGTGAGCCACTTGCCCTGGTGAAGGAGTTAGATTGCTTTGACAACTCGATATGGTTGGATCCTTTGTTGTCAAGTGTTCTTGATCTTTGTGTCCATGATTTGATCAATTGTGGCTTGTTCCATACAATCTAGGTTTAACTCTGTTGGTGTGAGTTGTTCTACAATGTCAGATGTGTTTAACAATGGTGGAAAGTAGGGCCAAAGGCGGTCCACATTGAACACTGGGTGTAGACCAACAAATGACGGAATACTGACCTCGAAGGATTGTCCCCTACTACCTTGGTGATGGTGTATGGCCCATATCGGAGTGGGCGAAGCTTGCAGTGGGGCCCAGTGAGGCGCTCCTTCTGCAAATGTAGCCAAATTTTGTCACCCACTTGGAACTTGTGTGGCACCTAATGTTGATCATGTTGCTACTTGTACTCAACATTGGCTCTGTCTAATATGTCATGGACCTGCTGGCAGATGTGTTGAATGTGCTTAATGAAGGTGTTTGCCTTGTTGGCTTCGGACTGGACATGAGCCGAATCTGTCCGAGTAGCTACAAATGGTATGACCACAGCAATGGGAAATAGTGGTTGGAATCTCAAGCCCACCTAAAAAGGGTTGTGGGCAATTGAGTTGTGGAGAGCCTGGTTATAGCTGTGTTGGACATAGGGGAGGCTCTCATCCCATGCGCTTTTGAGTTGTACATGTGTAGAATGTGTACAATCATCCTATTGAAAACCTCTGTTTGACCATCAGTTTGGGGATGGAAAGTTGTGGACTTAGTGAGCTTGGTATCCAACATCAACCAAAGATTGGACCAAAATTTACAGAGGAACCTGCTGTCCCAATTTGAGATGATAGACTGTGGGATCCCAAAGTGCACTCGCACTCGTTCAAAGAAGAGTTTAGCAATGGCTTCTGTTTTGATATTCTTCTTGTAGGTCGTCATAATGGCTATCTTCGAGAATCTGTTGATAACCACAAAAACACAATTGTTGCCATTCTTAGTAGAAAGAAGGCCCGACATGTAATCCATGGAGATGGATTCCCAAGGTCAATTAGGGGTAGGCAGTGGAGTATAGAGTCTTCTTGACGGTCGGTTTGGCAATGTCGTAGGCAGCGCATGATCTGATGTACTTCCCGACATCCTGTCGAAGATTTGGCCAATAGAAATACTTTTTTCAGTACTTCCATTGTTTTCTCGAGCCTGAAATGCCCAACAACTTGTTTGTAGTGCACTTCCCAAATCGTCTTGGCACACTTTCTTCAAGGAACACAAAGGTGTCCCAAGTGGCATAACAGTGTATCCTAGAGGTGAAAATCTGGAACTTGCTGACCCTCCAAGAGTGTCTGGTATGTGTGGCCGAATTCTGGGTCTCTTTTGTAGTGAAGTGGCCAATCAGAAGTCTCATGCCCACAAGAGTTGAGCACGGTGGTTAATGCCATGATCAATGGTTGGCTGAGGTAGTCTGCAACATTATTGGTGTTGCCTTTATTGTACATGATATTCAATTGGAATTGCTGCAGGTATGTGGACCACTTTCGATGGCGACCATCTGCGACTTCCCCTGCATCTGTACGAACTACAGGGGTCGGTGGTCTATGTGGATGACCGTTTCCTTCCCCAAAATGTAATGTTTTCATTGTCGGTAGGACTGCACAATGGAATACATCTCTTTGTCATAAGTGGGATACTTTTGTACTATGTCTGAAAGTGTCTCACTGTGATATGCCACTGGATGCCCCTGTTGAGTAAGGATTGCCCTAATAACATAATCAGAGGCATATGTCTCGATCTCAAATGGTTGTTGCAAGTCTGGTAATGCGAGCACTAGTGCAGAGTAGAGAGGATGTTTCAACTCTGCAAACACCTTTTGTTGAGATTCAAACCAAAATAATCTTTCTTTCCCTCCTCCCTTGGGGACTTGACTCAAGGGCCAAGTGATATGAGAGAAGCCCAACACAAACTGTGGTAGAAATTAGGAAGACCTAGAAAGTTGAGGATCTTTGTCAGAGTGGTTGGGGCTGGTCAACCCTAAATGACTTGGATCTTGGCTGGATCCACATGCACCCCCCGTTCATTAATAATGTATCCCATATACTAAGCCTTGGTCATGCCAAAAGTGGATTTCTCAAAATTAGCACACAACTTGTGTTGTCGTAGTTTTTGGTGAACCTATCAGATGTGGTGGAGGTGCTCTTCCCAACTCTGGCTAAAGATCAGGATTTCATCCAATTATACCACTACAAATGAGTTGGTGAATGGCCAGAAGATGTCATCCATCAACCTCATGAAGGTTGCAAGAGAATTCGTCAACCTGAAAGGCATAACAAGCCATTCGAAAAGGCCCTTCTTGGCTTTGAAGGTAGTCTTCCACACATCGGAGGGTTCGATTGGTATCTGGCAATATCCAGACTTCAAGTCGGTCTTGCTGAAATATTTCCCCCCCTTGAGTTGTTCCAAAAGGTCATCAATCCATGGGATCGGGTACCTATTCCGAACAATGATCTTGTTCAACACCTGATAGTCAATATAGAGTCTCCAAGTCCTTTACTTCTTCTGTACCAACACGATCAGGCTCCCACAGGGTGATGAACTCAATCAGATGTGACCTTTCTGCAGTAGCTCTTGAATCTACCTCTTCATTTTTTCTTTCTCCAAAACAAAGCATCGATAGATTGGTCCATTGGGTAATGACGCACACGGGGTTAGATCGATGGAGTGCTTCACCTAACAATGTAGAGGGACCCCTGCGGGGGAGTTTAAGATGTCCTCATACTCCTCCATGACCTTGTCCATATGTTGTTGTCATGTGGAGGGGCCTTGTCTAGAGGTTGTGGCCACTGTCTTCTTCTTTACCTAAGGGCATCTCATCAGGAAAACAAATTTCCTAGTTTTGGTAATGAGCTTACTGCATTATTTTGCAGTAACCAAAGAGATGGCAGTAGGCGGTGCTACCTCCGGTATCCTGTACAACTTATTTCCCAAGGTAACAATAACAATGTGAGGCCTTGACTCATACACATCATGTCACTTCCACAAGTATGGTTGGCTTAATAATACATCACAAATATCAAGAGGAGCAATGTCACATAATACCTCATTCGTGAAGGGTTTGATGTTGTATGGGAGGTGACACCACTAGCTGATGTGAAGATCCCGTCCTTGGTGAAGCCACCCGATGGTGTATGGTTGTAGTGTGATGTGGTTAGTAAGCTCAGCGACTTCATGACCTCTGCTAAAATGAGGTTCTTTTGGCTCTCATTGTTGAAAATGAATTGTATCAGGGAACATTTTACCCACATCTAGGAGTGGAAGAGGCACTCCTCCTCCTCTATATCTTTGGGTTCCTCCTTCTGGATCTTCGTGGTGTCATTAATGGCGTTGGGCTCCACATCGATAATATGATTCCATTTTTCATTCCCCTTGTTGGGTTCTAACTTAGAGTCGAAACATGCATCTGATTCAGAAGCCTTTATCTCAGCCACCAATGACTGCTTGGCCCGACACTCACTTGTGTTGTGAGTGGAGCTCTTATGGAACTCACACCACTTTCCCGTATCCTTCTTCGGCTTCATAGTGTTGTTATTTGCTTGCAGCTTTGGCAGGTTTTCCTAGGTCGCCCCACCTTGGCTTGGTTCTTTGTTATGCAGTTTGGGGGCACCTTTCCCTTGCTTCAGATTTGCAGATCCAAAGTCTCGTTTTTTTTTACCTAATTAAAATTTTGCTCGATCTTGATTGTGTATCGGTATGTCGTGTTGAGCAAGGAGACGTCCAGGAACTCCATCTCATCCTAGATGTACCTATGTAGGTAGCCGTGGTACTAGAGTACCAATTATTTCTCAGAATCCTTAATACCCAACTTCGTGCGAAGGGTATAAAAAACATTAGTAAACTCTGGCATGTCTTGGTCCCTATAATGCCCTACTTAATCTTATCATGCTAATTTTTGTTAGTGTTTAATTAACCTGAAAATATTGACTTACAATCATCAAAAAATATTGGTATATACCTACATTTGTGAAACTGTAATTTTATTTTACTAATATAAATTTTATTATTGTTATTATTCAATTCGTAACTTGTCTTCTCAAATTTAATTTTGGATAGGATATGGTCTCCTCCAATTTATTCTAGATTAAATATCCATATCCCAAGCTGTTTTTTCAAATCTAGTTTTGAGAAGATATGGTCTTCTCCAATTAAAATCCAAATTAAATATCCATATCCCAAGCTGTATTTTCAAATGTAGTTTTGAAAAGATATGGTCTTTTCTAATTAAAATCAAATTAAATATCTATATCCCAAGGTGTCTTTTCAAATCTAGTTTTGAGAAAATATGGTCTTCTCCAATTAAATTCCAAATTAAATATTCATATCTCGTGTCTTCTCAAATATACTTGGGAGAAGATATGGTAAGAAAAGTCAAGGATACTAAATGAAAGGATGAGGGGGTACTTTTTTTTTTTAATTTTTATTATTTCTTTTAACTGCTTAGATAATTTTATTATATTTATTTATTTATTTGTGGGCAAGGTGTTTTTCTTATAGGTGAGGCTACTAGGTGGGTTTCAAGGTCCAGATTCTGAAACTTGGCTCTGATACCATATGTGAGTATCGATCCTAAGGTCCTCTAACTAGAAACTAAATTTATTTAATTTAAACACAACAAGAAGGTAAATAACTTTTTTATAACTCAACATTTATTTTATGATAATATACAATTAAAATTTATTTACAACATATTAAACAAGTAAGAATTTCATTGCAACCATTTACATAAGTAATCAATAAATGGAAGAATACATGTTCCAATAGCTTGGTTGAAATGCTCCTGACTTTGTTGGAATTCTCCTCTCGAGTACCTGACGAAATTTACCTCCCAACCAACTAGGAATGGTTTCCTAGCCTAGGGAACCTCCACAGGTTCTCTAGCCCTCTGAGCCTAAGTCCAACCAACTGTAGTGTGTCCAAATTAAACCAACACTCTCCCTTCTCTTTCTCCACATTCCTCCCAGAACCAAATCCTCCAAAATCAAAACCAATACCAAGGATTCCCCTCTCCTCTCATCATCCTTCCCCTTTTATGTCTCTTCCTCCCATCCACCTCAACCACCTATCATTATGCAAAACATGTGTGAGACGAGTAACAATTGACAAGGCCCTAAGTTGTACCAATAAGTCTTACATATCATACAAATATTTGAACAATTCAAAATGGTGAGGACACGAAGAAATCAAGGTCAAGGAGAGTTATCACAAGGACCTCCTATAAATAACCCATTACCTTCACTGGAGTTGGCTCTCATCTTGCGTTCCCTAGAAGCAATTAATGAGACTTTAAGAGGGCGCCAAAAAAATTGAAGTGGAAGTAGAGCACCCTCCATCAGGGTTGGGAAATCTCAAGGGATCAAGGGACTCTGATATAGGACCTCCATTCGAGGACATTACCAGGGAGCTCCAAAAGATTAAACTCCCAGAGTTTGTTGGAGGTCATGCCAGTGAACGTGCAGAAGCCTGGTTAGAAGGAATAGAAGGTGTTTTGCACTAAGAGATTATGCTTCCAATTCAAAAGCTAAAATAACAATATTCCAACTTAGAGATAGTGCTTTGAATTGGTGGGTTAACTTAGAGCGTCAACTACACCTCACTCCGGACATAGTTACTTGGGAGTTATTTGAGGAGAGATTAAGGAAAAAGTACCTACCAGCATATTATGAAGAACAACAAGTAGGAGCCTTCCATGCTTTGGTATAGGGAAATCATACGGTAGAAGAATATGATATTATATTCATGGAATTGGTCAAGTATGTCTCCTACATCGATATTGATCAGCGCCAAGCAGATCATTTCATTTATGGATTGAACCCTAATATTAGGGCAATGGTGCGAATATGGAAACCATCCTCAGTTGCAGAAGCTGTGGAACATGCTTGTTATGTTGAAGAGAACTTAAACTTAAAGGGTGGAAAAAACCATTTTTCCACAAAAACCAAGGTTTATGGGGAAGGCCCCTCGTACCTTCCCCAGGGGGGGCGAAGTTTGGGGCCACTGCCATATGGAAATAGGGTTGTACCCAGAGCACCGACAGGGGATTTCAATGGTTACTAGTGCAGCTTCATTCGCAACTTCAAGGATTCGTGCAAATCAAGGTCATACACGAGGAACAGCAAGTAGGGGCAGGGGTCCCAAGGGAAGGAACTCTTTCCAATGAATTCCATAACATTATGTTCAAAGTCTACCATGCATCACTTGTTGGGGATGCATGGGACCTCATTACCAGCGTGACTGTCTTGAGTTACAAACTAGTAACAACCGTAGAGAAGGAAAAGTACCAATGGGGGGAGCAAGTAGCCACCATCGAATATATGTAGCAGTTTATAACCAACAAGTTGAACACCAATTTGTCGTGGTAGAAACTTTAGGTATGATAAATAAAGTAAAAGTTAAAATTTTGTTTGATTCAGGTGCTACACATAGTTTCATTTCAACAGTTTCATTAGAAAAACGTGGGTTGGCAGCCTATGAGCACGATGACTTTAAGCAAGTTTAGATGGCTTCTCGGATAAAAGAGCAGTAGGAGCTAGTGTTAACCAATGTCAGGTAAACCCCGGGGTGTGTATAACTAAGTTGAAGGAATACGTCACAAAATTGGGGCTGTACGATGTAATTATTGGAATGGACTGGCTAGAAGCTCGTCGAGCTTTGGTAGACTATTTCAAGAAGAAGGTGATTTGTTTAGATGATGAAGGTATGTCAATTGAGATTTGTGGAATCAAGAGAGGAGTGTCACTATGATTCATATCCATGATGAAGGTAAAATGTTGCCTCTGACAAGGTTGCAAACTATATGTGGTCGAGGCTGTAAGTGCCCAGACAGAACCCTCCCTATATCAATACCCAATTTTGTCAGAATTCAAGGATGTTTTTCCTAAGGAACTGGGATTATCTCCTGTAAGGGAGATTGATTTCACAATCAACCTAAAACCTGTTGCAGAACCAATATCTAAGACACCCTATAGGATCACAACTCCAGAACTTTGTGAGTTGCAGATGCAGTTAAAAAAGCTTTTAGACTTGGGATTATCAGACCTAGTATTTCACCTTGGGGTGCAACAGTGATTTTTGTCAAGAAGAAGGATGGTTCCTTAAGGCTATGCATAGATTATAGGGACTTGAATAGAGACACAATAAAGAATAGGTACCCGATACCTATAATATATGACCTGTTTGATCAAATGAAAGGAGCAACGATTTTCTCAAAGTTCGATCTACAATCTAGATACCACCAATTGAGGATTAAGGAAGGTGACATCTCAAAAACTACATTTCGAACTTGGTTTGGGCACTACGAGTTTGTAGTTGTTCCATTTGGTTTGACCAATGCACCAACAGTATTCATGAGCCTCATGAATGGTGTGTTCAAGAAGTATTTGGACTGATTTGTGCAAGTCTTTTTAGACGACATTCTTGTGTATTCCAAGAATGAAAAGGAGAATGAAAATCACCTAAGGGTTGTATTAACTTGCTTAAGAGAAAATCAATTGTATGGAAAATTGTCAAATGTTCCTTCTTTCAGAAGAAAGTTCATTATCTTGGGCACATCATTTCAGGAGAAGGGATTTCAGTTGACCCGAAAAGGGTAAAGGCCATACTGGATTGGCCAATACTGAAAAATTCTCATGAGGTGCGTAGTTTTATGGGGCTAGCATGTTATTATCACAGGTTTGTAGAAGGGTTTTCGAGGATTACAAAACCCATCACCACATTATAGCGAAAAGGGGTCAGGTATGAATGGACATCTGAATGTGACACTGCATTCACTGAACTAAAGAGGTTATGAACTAGTGCAACGATCCTTCGAGTATCAGACATGGAAAAATACTTCATTGTCTGCACCGATGCTTCGAAGCAAGGATTGGGAGCGGTATTGATGCAAGAAGGCGGAGTAATAGCTTACGCATCTAGAAAATTGAAAAAAAAATGAAGAGTTGTATGCTACCCATGACTTAGAGTTAGCAGTAGTGATGTTAGCTTTGAAATTGTGTAGACACTACTTCATTGGGAGAATTTGAGTTAAGAACAGATCATCAAAGCCCGAAGCACCTCTTCACTCAAAGGGATTTGAATACTAGACAAAGGTGGTGGAGTGAATTCATGAGTGAGTATGATTTTGAGATCTCATACATTAAGGGAAAGAAGAATGTGGTCCCTGATGCACTAAGATAGAGGCCACGAACCTTCTCCCTAGTAGCCTTGAGGGTCAATTTAAGGGAACGTGTGTTGGAGAAACTCTTTGAAGATAGTTGGTATCTAAAGGTTATATCAACACTCCATAGTGGGAAGCAGATAGAACCAAAGTTTGAGGGATATGTCCTTAAACAAGATGGACTATAGAGATTTCAAGGTTGAATGTACATACCTAAGGAAGGGGGTATAAGAAGAACCATCCTTGAAGAGTCACATAGAGCACTCTATTGTGCACATCTTGGAGTGAAGAATATATATGCAAACATGAAGAAACTCTTCTTTTGGGCATGCATGAAGCATGACATAGTCCAGTTTGTCGCCAAATGTCTCGAATGTCAATGAATGAAAGTCGATCATCGCCATCCAACAAGACTCCTACAACTACATGAAATCCCTATGTCTAAATGGGATATAATTTTTATGGATTTTGTTGTGGGTTTTCCACTCACTTCACAAAGGCACAATTCTATATTGGTTGTAGTTGATAAATTAACCAAAAGTGCCCATTTCATCCCAGTGGGAAACACTTACGATGTTATTGATGTGGCACAAGTCTTTATAATTGAAGTTATTCAACTACATTGGTTACCCACAAAGATCATTTATGATAGAGACTCTCGATTTACATCTAGGTTTTGGACAAGTTTGCAATCAGCACTAGGGAATCAATTGAAGCTGAGTACTGCATATCATCTAGAAATAGCTGGGTAGACTGAAAGTGTAAATCAGGTTATGGAAGACATGTTTAGAATGTACGTCATGGATAATCAGACTCAGGGGAAAGGTACTTACCATTGGTAGAGTTTGCCTATAATAATAGTTACCACAGTTCAATCGGGATGCCTCCTTATCAAGCTCTATATGGGAGGCCATGTAGGAAACCATTGAGTTGGGAAAAGTTGGAGGACCGAGTAATAGTTGGCCCAAAATTAGTTCAAGAAATGGAGAAACAAGTAATACATATTCGACAAAGGTTAAAGGAAGCACGAGATAGACAGAAGAGTTATGTTGATTCACATAGGACTGATCGAAGTTATGAAATAGGAGACCAAGCTTTTATTCGTATCTGACCCAACAAAAGCACCATTCGGTTTGGGAAATGGACGAAGATGTCACCTCGGTTTCTAGGACCTTTTAGGATCAAGGAGAAGATTGGACTAGTTGCCTATTGTCTTGTACTACCACCCCATTTGCATAAAACTCATGATGTTTTTCATGTATCTATTTTACGACATTATGTTTCTAATGAATCTCACCAATGGGATTAGAGAGAATTGCAGGTTACAGACATGGGAACCATTACACATATTGGACCGTAGGGTTCGACAGCTTAGACGTCGCATGGTGGACTAGGTTAATGTCTAGTGGGACAAGTATAGCCCAGGATCTGCTACCTAGGAGGATGTAGAGACTATACGTCATGACTACTCCTCACCTTTTGAGCATCTGTGATGCCCATTTTGACTTAGATAACTACCTATGTTGAGGCTCTATTTGTAGTTCCATGTTATTTATTTATGACCGCTATGTAATATTGATGCATTTAGTTGGACATGTGAAACTATTTATATAAATCATTAGATGGATTAGGTATTGATGATTGAAATGTTTGGTGTATGACCTAATGTACGACTTACTTGGTTATGATTTATATAGTGCATGACTTATCACAGTTATTGTTGTTTCATGTATGGCTTAAGTGGATATGATTTATCTAATGAATGACTTAGTGAAATTACGATTTATCTAATGTAAGATGTATTTCCAGTATGAACTACAAAATTGACACGTGGATACTAGACTTAATAACATGATGTTTAAGATCACTTATTTATATATATCTTATTGTTATCTATATATGCATGAATGAGAACTAGCCTGCAGATTGGAAAGAACTATGTAATAGCCAATATCTACTCTTCCATTGGGGAAGGTTTAGACATCTAATAAGGAAATGTATGATGTACATTGTTCTATTACATTTTGTATCTACTTGATATGCACTCCTATGACATACGTAAAATGTAAATGGCAGGTGAAAATACTACATGACTAGATTATTCGATGATAAGTATCCAACTAGCGTTGTAGTGTGGTCCATATTAGGGTCTTGACCCTAGTTGCAAGGAGGGGCAGAGGTATTTCCCACCGTACAACTTCCAAACCTAGAATCGTGGGAGGGCGATGATGGACACCCTCCCCTAGACGTGTGATGATGATTTTCAGTTGCCCGATGTTGAAGTTAGGTTGATATAGTCAATGTTTCCGCCATATTGGTTTTATCAGTGGTTATATTGATATAGCCAATGCCATAGTCTATAACAGCAGAGGATGGATAGGGTGGTAGCAGAAGTAGGTTAGGAAAGATAGGAGGATATAGATTAGTTGGAGACTCTTGATGGGAAGCAGTATCATTGTTTGACTTAATTTTACTACTATAGCTCTCTCTCTATTTTTGTTATGCCTTATTGTCAAACTTCTTTCGAACTCCTTGTATCTTTTTCACTCTAACTTCAAGAAGAAGTTTTCTAAATGAGGGGTGTATGTAATGCCCTACTTAATCTTATCATGCTAATTTATTTTAGTGTTTAATTAACCTGAAAATATTGACTTACAATCATCAAGAAATATTGGTATATACCTACATTTGTGAAAGTGTAATTTTATTTTACAGATATAAATTTTATTATTGTTATTAGTCAATTCCCAACTTGTCTTCTCAAATTTAATTTTGGATAGGATATGGTTTCCTCGAATTTATTTTAAATTAAATATCCATATCTCAAGATGTCTTTTCAAATCTAGTTTTGAGAAGATATGGTCTTATCCAATTAAAATCCAAATTAAATATCCATATCCCAAGGTGTCTTTTCAAATCTAGTTTTGAGAAGATACGATCTTCTCCAATTAAATTCCAAATGAAATATCCACATCCCAAAGTGTCTTCTCAAATCTACTTGGGAGAATATATGGTAAGAAAAGTCAAGGATACTAAACGAAAGGATGAGGCGGTATTCATGACATTAATGATAGGTGGTTGAGGTGGATGGGAGGAAGAGACATAAAAGGGGAAGGATGATGAGAGGAGAGGGGAATCCTTGGTCTTGGTTTTGGTTTTGGGAGGAATGTGGAGAAAGATAAGGGAGAGTGTTGGTTTAACTTGGACACACTATAGCTGGTTGGACTTGGGATCGGAGGGCTAGGGAACCTGTGGGGGTTCCTTGGGCTAGGAAACCATTCCTAGTTAGTTGGGAGGTAAATTCAGTTGGGTAGTTGAGAGGAGCATCCCAACAGAGTCAAGAGCATTTCAACCAAGCTATTAGAATAACTATTCTTCCATTTATTGATTACTTATGTAAATGGTTGCAATAAAATTCTTACTTGTTTAATATGTTGTAAATAAATTTTAATTATATATTATCATAAAATAAATGTTGAGTTATAAAAAATTAATTTCCCTTCTTATTGTGTTTAAATTAAATAAATTTAGTCTGTAGTTAGAGGACCCTAGGATGGATCCTCACAATCCCTTCCCTTCCGCATCATAGTCCACTTTATGTATTTATCCTCATAGCTCCCGAAGGGGTAGTACTGCTCCTTGATGGCATCCCGGAACAAATTCCAAGTGGGTGCGGCTAAAAACAATGATGGTGTGCTTCCATCCTTCTGCTCACAGTAGGTTTCCCACTAGTCCTTGATGTGGGGGGTGACTTTGAGAAGAGAAAAAGTAATATTGTCTCGGCTAGAAAAATCATGAACAAAAAAATATCCTTCTAGTAGATTTAACCATTTATCTACGATTTTTGCATCTATTTGGCCCTCAAATATGGGAATGTCAAAGTTTACTTGTACCTTAAAAGGAGTGGCATCTCCAAAGTGGCTATTGGATGTGGATGCATCGTCGATGGGAAACCGTTAAAGGATCTGGGCAAAGTTATCCATCATTGTGTTCCTTTGTTTCTCGAGGGCCTCTTCGAGAAATATTTTGATAGGATCTCCTGCTCCCTCGTCTTTCTTTTCTTCCCCCATGGGTGGTTGTTAGGGTTTGCGAGGTTGATCTTGCAAAGGTTCAACCAGATCGAGCCCTAATTTCTTATACCAGACCTCATTGGGAACATGCAAAGAAAGATCGAGAAAGAGCAGACCAGTATGATACCACTGATATGAATTTAAACGTAGAGATGCAACATAAATAACACTTCATTTCATTAATATCAGATATTGAAATATGCTTACAAACATAATAGAAATAAGATTGGCTTGGGCGATGGTAGCTTATCTATGAGAAGAGATGTGGTGGCTACATGCCTCTGAACTGTGTTGCAATGAGGCTTGAATGCCTATTTATTATTGAGAAACAATGGAAAACCCTAAATATCCAAAAACCTAACCCTAAAAGATGAAACACCAAACTATGGGCACCGTTGGGGTAAATCCATACATCAATTTCTCGGGGTCATAACTTTGGCATATGATCTCCATTTGACACACAAGATAGCCCATTATAAAGATCTATCCGAGGATTACAATTGCTAACAACAAATATTGAGTTAAAGTATCATATTTTCCACGGGTGATTTTCCAAAAACATGTCATTTAGGTCCTCAAAATGGCTCTGGAAGTTCAAAACCCAAAAAATTGCCAAAAATAGTAAATTATGCTACAATTAAGGAAACTGAAAAACTGAAAGAAATAATGGTGGGGGTCCAAGTGGAATAGGAAGGTGGCCACAAATATCCACCTGGATCAAGGCGAGAATTGATTCCATATTTCTAGAAATGGAATTCTGCAAACAAGTAATCATAATATATAGAAAAATAATAAGTCAGCAAGCCCTTATTAACGAACCTTGAGGAAGCTAAAGGTGGAGAAAACCTGGAAATATCTATTCAGTCTAAAGCTTAAACCCATGCTATGAAAACATTGTCTTCACAAAGTGAAAGCACTAAGAACCAAATTGTATGCAATCTTAATCCTCCTCGCATAGGAGAGGATCACACAATATTTTAGGTGATACAAAAGTTTGGCTTCTGGTTGTTTTTTTCATGTTTCTTTATGGTGTGGCATTGGGCATGATCGTCATCAATATGGTCTAGTTCGGTTTATCCATGGGATACATTGATGTGTCCATGTTCATTTCTTTATTATTTGAAATCAAAGTACAACTTTTCCAATCTAATGATCATATCGGCCTATATTTGCACCTTTTGGGGAAATTGCTAGTATATAAAACAAGTGAAAAAAATTATTAACCATATTAGATCTATCTTGATTCAATATCTACCAGGCACTGAGAAAAATCAAATCTCTCTTGAGGTGCAAACCTTCCCTCGAGTTTTATTGATCTGAAAATGGGGCTCTTAGGCTTCTTGTCTAACTTACAAGAACCTCTCCCACTTCCAAAGCTTTAAATTTTCCCAAGTCTTAATAATTAACCAATGCGGAAATAAGAAATTCTTGAAAATATGGGTGTATGCTAGTATTTCTTTTCAACTGGTTATTTACTTTAAAATCTGTTGTTTGTGCTGATATGGGAAGGTACTTAAACTGATATATAAATGCATATAACAGTAGTTAAAGCAGCAATAAAAACAAACGCATAAGACAACAAGATAATATGGAGTTCACCCTGATATCTTGGGCTACGTCTCCTTGAGCTCTAATCAACTCGATTAGGCTCTCTGGGATTATGGCAATAGTTCTTTTACAAGTGCCTACACTTAACTCCAATGTTTTATACAGGAACATTGGGCTCAGAACACCATCCTATCCCTTGGCTCTTGGAGCTCTCTGGCTTCCTAGCTCTGGCTCTAGCTATGGCTCTGACTCTAGCTCTGGCTTTGTGGCTCAGGCTCTGGTTCTGGCTCTCAGCTCTCGCTTCTGGCACTCGCTCTGGCTCTTGGCTCTGGCTTCTCTAAGCTCTTTCGTTCGGCCTTTGCATGCCTCTGTGAGTCGCTCTACTTCCAAGCAACTCCAACAGCACTATGCTGCTGTCAATTGAGCTCTCTGGCTTTTCACTCGACCTCTGAGTGACTCCAAATACTGTCTGTGCATTCAGCGTCTTCTCATTGTTCTCTTTTTTTCTCCTCTTTTACTCTTTGTCTGTTCATGGCTCTTAGAACCATTCTGTTTCCCAGATGTTCGTTTCCTCTCCCGACTCTTTGGATCACCTGCCTCTGTGCTGGAATTCCCTGCTCTCTGTCATCATCATTGTAATGCTTCACAGATAGGTGGCGACTTGTCTCCTCACAAGCTGAGCCAGCTCTTCCTCAAACGGTTCATTACTTCGGTTACTCTGTGAAGTGATTCATCCCCCAACTCGGTGGTCCAATCAGACTTCAACCTTTATGTGTCGAAGCTTATTTTCTATGTCGAATCCAGTTTCCCATCAGGTGCAATCTCCACCGTTAGATCTAGGGCCTCCAGATCCTACGGTTATTGCTCTTATCGCGAGGTTAACTTGTTCGACCGTTAGCCCGCGATGAGAGTGGTTTTCTCTCTCATCCACCGGACACACGTCAATCAATGTATGGAATCATTCATTCTCTTGACAAATCCACTTATCGCCCGAAACGCCTCCGATATTCCACTGGTTTTGGAGTGCAGGACCTGCCTGTCGCTTTAGCGCTTTCCCCACGGTTCTCTGGCTTCCCTTGTGACCGAGCACTCAGGGCTTTTCCATTTTGATGGGTTTTTCCCAACGATGCACGATTGCGCTAATCGCGCATCAGAAACAACCTCTGTTTTCTAATTTGAGCCCCCTAACTGCCATTTTTGCGCCATGCACAGTCCCCATGGGCCACCAGTCAATGCGCTTTGACCGAAGATCCTCGTTGCTCTGTGCTGGCTGCAAATTGTCGTTGTTCAGAGGTTATTTCTATTAAGCTTCGACATCCATAAGACTTTAAACTTCGGTATGAGCTTTTACAGAGTTCGGGTAGCTTTAAGAGAGTTTAAGGATCCAATTTCGAATCACGCTTCCCACTAAAAGAACTTTTGGTCCACCAAAAGACTGATGTACTGATCTGAGTAGTAAATGAGAGTAACAACACACTTTTTTTTCAACCTTCCTACACTTTCCTTTGCATAGTGCCTCTGAGCCAAAATCTTTAACCACTTCCCTCTTTGGATGGGTTGGTTGTCTCGAGAAGAACGGTTTTCCTCGTTGACTTCATGCAGAACTTCTGCTATGAAGTTTACAGAAAGTAGTTTGAACTTCTTTGCCTTGATCCTTGATCCAAGGTGGCTCAAACAAATGTGAAGTACATCTGCTCCACAAAACTTTCATTTGTACCTGTTTGAAAAGCTGCCAACAACAATTGTTAACAACAGTAGGCATACAGACAACAACTACATGGTCTAACTCCTACTTCAACAAAGAAACAGATTTCACATCTTGTGAACCCTTCCATGTCTTACATCTGCATACAAATGAAAAGCCAATAAAACATGCCTTTACAACAAATGACCCTTCAAGTCAAGCATGTAGGAAAAAGACCTTTAGGACTCTTTTCCAAAAGATGAAACACTTCACCCTTATCTCCATTTTAGAAACCAAGTTAACTTCTCCCAAGCTAGCATCACATGCATCTCATGCTCAGGCATGCATTCCATATTTCAACTTTCGCTTAAGTACATTGTACTTTCGAAGCTGAAATGAACATACTGTTGCAGCAATAAAGTGAGTTTCCTACTCAACTTCTTTCTGTTTACCATTTTGGTAAGATTCTGCAACTTGCACTTATTCCACAAATAAATGCAAATAGATGCATAACTAGACATGCAACCTTAATTGGATAAGAATTCTAACCATTTCTTACCAATCCATTTCAAAGGCCTCTCCTTTGTTTGCACATCAGCATCAATATGTGAATCATCCTGAACCACATCAATCATGGAATCTTTATTTCCTTCCTTGCCATTTTCTTTTTCAACCTTCTCCTTCAACTTTGGTGGAAGCAGTGTTGGGTTCAAAATCCAACACCTTTAAGCAATATGCCCTTGCTTATGGCAGTAAGTGCAACACATGTGCATCCTTTTGACAGCATTATTTGCCTTGTCTTGTGGACCTTTGGCTGCTTGCTTCTTTTCCTTCAAAAGTTTCCTGTATGTGGCCATCCTCTTCCAACATCTAGAAACATAATGGTTATCCAAACCACAAAAGGAACATGCAATTCTTTTTCCGTGCTTTACAAAATCAAAAGGAATGTGTTTAGAACCAGATTTATACCTGCCTCTTTTACCTTTATTGCCTTCATGAGGAGGTGAAGCAAATGAAGAAGTGGCTCCCTTTGGAACACCATCACTTTCTTCAAGGCTGTCAGAGTTTCCACAACCCTTTGGTTCAAGTATGTGTTTCTGAACACTTGCATCATGAGAATGATGTTTTGAGCTACTGCATTCCTCCTTAACACAATCCTCACACTTCTGAGGTAGAGGACCTGTAATGAAACTCCTTTTTGGAACTGTTTCAATGGCCTTCATGGCAGCTTTGGAACACTCTCCATAAGACTGTCCATAGCCAAGACCCAAATACTTAGGCCTTTCCTCAACCATTATTGGCTCAACAATACCTTGTGCATGTTTGCCCAATCCTTTTCCTTCATAACCAATCTTGGAAATTAGCTTGGAACCTATGCCTCTAGTATGTTTTTCAAAAGAACCAATATAAGCATTCTTAGAAGAATTTGAAGACAAACAGGAATGGTTTACCTCTTCTTCAAGCTGATACTTGGCCAAGGATTCTTTCACAACAAAGAGTTGTGACTCCAACTCATGCATCCTTTTCAGGTGCATACTTGCAATATGAAGTTGCCTCTCCATTTCCTGCAATTTGTCAGAAAACATCTGCTTCTCCTCCTCCACGGAATTCAACTGCTCCCTAAGTATGCTACTCTTCCTTCCATCCTCATACATTTCTCGCACCATATCGCTCATGGTCGACAAGTCTTGCTTCATGTCTCCATTGAAGGAACTTCGAGAGCAAGAACAATTTGAGAACTCACTTGTAGAAGTTGTCATTTTCAAAATGCATGAAAGAACTTCAAACAAGATTAATAAGGAGCTTATTCAACAACCTTTTGCAACAAACCTATTGTGCTTCAAGGGATGCTTTGAGGTCCTTTGGGATAGAAGAATGACTTTAGCTCTTATTCCCTTTTGTCCTTCCTGTACTGAGCTATCAATAGCTTTCCCTTCACCTTGCAAACTCAAACAATAGTCAGTCTGCAACCAAGCATACAATCGATGAGGCAATCAATCTTTGACTATCCAAACACCTTTCAGACAAGCAATCTTTGCCCTGTCAATCAAGCATTCCGTTACGACCTTCTTCGAAGGTGGGGTTAATCAACCTTAAGCTTTGATACCACATGATCTGAAAATGGGGCTCTTAGGCTTCTTTTCTAACTTACAAGAACTTATCCCACTTCCAAAGCTTTAAATTTTCCCAAATCTTAATGATTAACCAATGCGGAAATAAAAAATGCTTGAAAATATGGGTGTATGCTAGTATTTTTTTTTAGCTGGTTATTTACTTTAAAATATGTTGTTTGTGCTAATATGGGAAGGTACTTAAACTGATATATAAATGCATATAACAGTAGTTAAAGCAGCAGTAAAAACAAACACATAAGACAACAAGATAATATGGAGTTCACCCTGATATCTTGGGCTACGTCTCCTTGAGCTCTAATCAACTCGATTAGGCTCTCTGGGATTATGGCAATAGTTCTTTTACAAGTGCCTATACTTAACTCTAATGTTTTATACAGGAACATTGGGCTCAGAACACCATCCTATCCCTTGGCTCTTGGAACTCTCTGGCTTCCTAGCTCTGGCTCTTGGCTCTGGCTGTGGCTCTTGCTTTGGCTGTGGCTCTGACTCTAGCTCTAGCTCTGTGGCTCGGGCTCTGGTTCTGGCTCTCAGCTCTCACTTCTGGCGCTCGCTCTGGCTGTTGGCTCTAGCTTCTCTAAGCTCTTTCGCTCGACCTTTGCATGCCTTTGTGAGTCACTCTACTTCCAAGAAACTCCAACAACACTATGTTGTTGTCAATTGAGCTCTCTGGCTTTTCACTCGACCTTCGAGTGACTCCAAAGACTCTTTGTTCATTCAGCATCTTCTCGCTATTCGCGCTTTTTTTTCTCCTCTTTTACTCTCTGTCTGTTCGTGGCTCTTAGAACCATTTTGTTCCCCGACTGTTCGTTTCCTCTCCCGGCTCTTCAAATCGCCTGCCTCTGTGCTGGAATTCCCTGCTCTACGTCATCATCACTGTAACGCTTCATAGAGAGGTGGCCACTTGTCTCCCCACGAGCTAATTCAGCTCTTCCTCAAACAGTTCATTACTTCAGTTACTCTGTGAAGTGATTCATCCGCCAACTCAGCAATCCAATCAGACTTCAACCTTTATGTGCCGAAGCTTATTTTCTTTGTCGAATCTGGTTTCCCGTTGAGCACAATATCCGCCGTTAGATCTGGGGCCTCCAGATCCTACGATTATCGCTCTTATTGCGCGGTTGACTTGCTCGACCGTTAGCCCACGATGAGAGCGGTTTTCTCTCTCATCCACGAAACACGTGTCATTCAACATTTGGAATCACTCGTTCTCCTGACAAACCCGCTTACTGCCTGAAACGCCTCTGATATTCTGCCAGTTTTGGAGCACAGGACCCGCCTGTCGCTTTAGCGCTTTCCCCACGGTTCTCTGGCTTCCCTTGTGACCGAACGCTCGAGGCTTTTCCATTTTGAGGGGTTTTGCCCAGCGATGCGCGATTGTGCTAATCACGCATAAGAAACAACCTCTGTTTTCTAATCTGAGCCTCCTAACTGCCATTTTTGCACCATGCACAGTCCCCATGGGCCATCGGTCAATGCGCTTTGACCGAAGGTCCTCATTGCTCTATGTTGGCTGCAAATTGTCATTGTTCAGAGGTTATTTCTGATAGGCTTCGACATCCATAAGACTTTAAACTTCGGTATGAGCTTTTACAGAGTTCGGGTAGCTTTAAGAGAGTTTAAGGATCCAATTTCGGATCATTTACACTCAAAAAGGGGTTTGCATATTGAGAGGTTTGATCCCTCTTGACACTTGGTAGATTTGGGCTTAAGATATATCTATGCTTGTCTATTATCAATTTCCTCTGTCCCTATGACAAAAAAAAATAATAGGTTGTCTTATAGCAGTTTGAGTATGTATTGTTGCCACAAAATCTAGCAGGCATAGTGCAAAGCCCCATTAGGTAGAACCAGACCTTATGGCAACAAGATAAAGGGTTGTTAATGCCACCCCAACAACCTTTCTCCCACTCTTTAGTGGTATTTGACCACAAGGGAGGCGTCCCTAATCGCCGAAAGTATATTTAATTATTATGGCTCAAGGTGATATATAAGAGGACTACAAGATGGGACAAAGCATCAACAAAGCCTAGAAAACCTAGATGTTCTATGCCAAGTTTCAAGTACTCTATCCCTAGACCAATTATATGGTTGTTATAAGTTAGGGTTATGTTGATTTGCAATGATAGAGTACACAATGTCATATAACAACCAAATAAAATACTTCTCAAGGGATAATAAATAAAAGGAAGCAAGGCATTCCAATAGACACCAAGTATTAGGGTTTCTTAATGGATATCTAGGGTTAAAAACATGCATAAGCAACAAATAAAGGATGATGTTAGTCCTAAAGAGGGGAGTCTTACCTTGTAACAATGTTATATTTTGCTTTCATATTATTTATTGATGCAATTCCTACTTTATGAACCATACACATCAAACTCAAATTCACTTTTATGTAACTTTCCACATGAAACCCTAGTCATTAACCCTAGATGTTAAAGGAGAAGGTAAATAAGAAGGGATTTAATTAATTCAATGGATTATCAACACAACATATTATCAGTGCCTCATCCTAAATGAGCTTGATGGAGTCTTCCAGGGCTAAATTCAATAAGAGAAATTTTGATGGAGTAAAAGGGGATGATTAAGGCATCTACTTTTAATTGTGAGGGGGGATTTAAATATAAGGAATGCATAATCAAAGTTTCCTTATAGATTTCAAAGAGAAAAATTTTGCATCATAATATTCAAAATCAGAATCGGTGACTAGACTGATCCACCTATTAAAGTGGTTTTCAAACTGGAACCATAAATACTAGACCAGTTAGATCTCAATGAACCATCTTTAAAAAAATACATGAAATAATTTATTTTTAATGAAAAAATATTTTAACTTATAAAACCATGGTTTCAAACCAATAGACACAAAATATGAAAATTTTTCTCATATATATACCATGTAAAGGTGAATATATCAAAATGACACCGATCATATCAATAATAAAATACATAATCAATGAGGCTCTAAATCACCTATAAAGTCCAAGAACAATGCTACAAGTTATGGGACCTGTTATGTTCCTATACCAATAGGAGTCATAATTTTTGAATGGATGAGGTCAAATCTGTAATATGTACATACCTTTGCTTTCTGCAAATGTTTTACATATTCAAATAATAATAAAAAATAAAAAATGTAAAGAGGGCATGTCCTAAAAAAAAATCAAAGGACAAAAAGAATGAAAAAGGTCAAAAAGATGAAAAATGAACCCCAAGAGAAAAAAAAAGACCATGAATGTGTACAATTACAAATGCCATTACCATTTAATTTATGCATAATAATGATTGTGTGCAATTTGTTACTTTTGCCACAATCCATGGATGGTCAAACAGTTTAAACTTGTCTATTTCATGCTTTAAATTTCATGTATATAGATAGAGAATAAAGTCTGGATAAACTGTTTAATCTTGGCAGACAAGTAGATAGGTAGAGTGAATAAAAGGAGTTCAACATCTTAATCTAAGCCCTTGAATGTAATAAGGATAAACTTAGACAGATTTCTATTGTAAAAGAAAAGAAAAATGTTTGATAAGGGTTTGCCAGCTTAAGTGCACCCTAATGAAAAGTAGAAAAAATAGTAGGATGAGTAGATGGGTAAGTAGTTGCATGGTTGCAGAATTGTGATAATTGACTAGTTAAGATCATATCATTTACTTTCATCAGCAAGTTGCTAAAATATGGATGATAAACGAGCACTTATACAAAGTCAAGTGATTAATTTTCCCACCCATTTCACCCCTAATTTCACTAATTTCCCATAAGCAAAGTCAAAAGTGCCAAAAACCCTAAGTTAAAGGGGCTCAGAGAATTTTTTTGACTTATGGAGGGACTAGACCCTCTTCCCAATAACTTATAGGTCCTAAGTACTAAAATCCCCTTATGAAAATTCACCCTCCTCCATAATTCACTTATTTTCCCCTAAAAAATCCCTTTTCCTAAGGTAAAACCACCATTTGCCTAGGGAAAATAATCACCCCTACGTAAACCCCTTTTCACAAAAATCCACAAAAACTCATTTAGCTTAAGTTATAATGTTGAATGTGAAAAGAAAATAAATTCAGCATGCGTTATACTTAGTGCACTTCGTTTTCTGCTTTCATTTCATATTTACTTCTAACATTATTTATTAATCCCCAAAAAATCAACCCTTTCCCATATATTCTATTAAAAAACCCATATGTTAATATCCCACCCCAAAGTTTGAAACATAAACTTATTAATAAACTGATTAATGGGATTAATTAAGTCGATCAAAGACTAATTAATAACCATGGCCCACCGCCAAAATAAAAGAGATTAATTAATCAATCAATGATTAATTAATAATCTGTCCCCGCCAATGAAATCACTCCCAACGTCATTAAGCCTCCCTAATCCCTCCGCACATTTAAAACCCCGTTGGGCCCCTCCATTAAACCTCACATCAAATCATTGTCCCGATCAATGTGCGATCGGACCCCTGTTGATCCAACGGTCGACACTCATATCGAGCGGCCGCTGAAGGCCGACATTTACCCGCCCGATATGGGTGGTTTTACTATTCACCCCGCCGCTACGTGGCGCCCCTTGAATGGCATCGGGCGGCCTTCCTGGTGAGCCCCAGTATTGTAGCAATAATGCTACAGCTCCTGGGGCTTCCTGTCTCTTAATTTTATCAACCCGGTAGTTCGTACAAACTTGGAAGCGACGGTGCTATATACACAAGTACTAGTTCTTGTCGCAGCTGTCACTTGGTCAGCTGGCACAAGTCCGCTAGGGCTCAAGCCAACTTCTATAGGCTCACAGAAGAAGCTTTATCAATGATGGATGAAAGCTAGCTCAAAGGAGACTAATCTACTTGACAAAAATGAACTGAGAGCAAATCAAAGCATGTAAGCCTAGGAAACCCTAATTTGACTAGTCTAACTTCTATAATGCAAAGAATGTGAATGAAACTTCTACCAATGCTGCTACTACCTCTAATAAGTGAAAATACATGGATCTAAACTACTTGCATCATAAAAGACATGTTTTTGTACTTTTTCATTAAGTGGGTGGAATGATTGTGATTTTGTGCTTATCAGGGTTTGGCTGTGCAGATGGGATGGAGAAGGAAGGAAAACGTGGGACAGGTTGGGGAGGCTAGGAGAGGTCCCTAGGGATCCTTAGCATCCATCCACAGAGGTTCCTCACATTCAGAAGCTCAGCAACCGAGTGAGTGGCCTCCTACAGGATGTCTGCAGGGGATCCTACAGGATACTCAGAGGTTCCTACAGGATAGTCCTGTAAG
>APFE030677698.1:40150-81479 GCA_000404065.3 Pinus taeda
TTGGGCTGCCAAGTGCTCATTAAGACCTTCAATTTTGTCTCCAAGTTGACCAACAAGGCTACACAAAGCACCCATTAGACTTGTTGGCATAATGACTAACCAAATTCACTCTATTAACATAAAAATAATCAAAACATGCAATAAACAAATGAGAATGGTGGACTAAGCCAAATTAGGAAGTTGAATGAGCCCAAATAATTGTACATTTTTGGGGCTCATCACTTCCCCCGAAACCACTTTATCCCAAAAAGCAATGTGATACGATCCCACTTACTACCTCCCACTAAATGACAAAATGTCACATCCCCCGCTTAACTCCAACTATCCTTTTCCCCGTGTACCCAACAAAAATCATTGACTTTACGAATAAAACTAAAAAATATCATGGTTTTTTGTTTTATCGTGAAAAAACAACACTTTGACCTCCATGCAAGCACTAGAGTACGTGCAATCGTCAACCTACATCCAACTACCAATTTACCGAAGTTGTTGAAAGTCCAGACCACCTTGCAGTCCCGATTCTCTAAGAAACCTTGTTTTGTTCCACAACTTGGACTAAATTGCTTCCGATTCCTGAGTAATTTAGTAAGAAAAATTGCCTTGTGACTCCAAAAATCCTGAATTAAACCAGTTTTTCCAAAAATTCACTAAAAACCCTTCGCCCCATCCTTGAATCCACAAGAACCAAGGATGGATGCCCTAATTGCATTGAATGTTATGCCCATTTCTACCCCTCATAGGGATTTAGACCATATCCCACTAGCAGATAAAGATTTTCAGATTAAAAACACCTCTACCCAAGATTCCCCTTTGAAATTATTCTATAGGTACAGAGACCAGTTCCTAAACCATACAGACTCCATTGGACTTTGGGAATCAGGATTACCCAAGTACCAGTTCCTCAGAGTTCATATTTTCCCAGAGATCGTCCATTACTGCCATATGAACTATAATCCCAACCAAAGGGTAGTAATGACCCCAGACCAATCTATATTATCTACCATCACTACCGAGTCCATAAATGAAATGCTCCAGTCGCAGCCAAGTCAAAACCTGACACCTCTTTCTATTGGAGATTTTCTGAATAGATTCCCTACACTCACCTCAATCAAACTTGCTAAGTTTTTCCAAACCGTCATTAGGGAAGAAAAATACACTCCAAAGGATCCTCCCCCTTACATGTGGACTATATTCTCTAACCTTGGCAGAGACATCATAGAAATGATATGTAGTCTGTTAGGCCAAACCACTAGTGAATTTGTTGATGAAATTATTGTAGCCTTTATGTCTATCTACTCTCCTGGATAGCCTGTTACCAGGAATAGTGTCCACTCGGAGTTGCTATTCCTACTAAGACTGGTAGCTATCTTAGAAACAAACAAGTAAAGACTACTTTAGCTTTCCTTTATGAAAAATAGATAAGAGTGGAACAAAGGACACCAACCTTAGTCTTGCGCTTGGTTCCTTGCTTGATTCCTCTCCTTCCTGATAGATCTTTGCTACTTCTTCTTCGTCTCCCCAGCTTCAAAGAGCACCTGTGGAATCAAAGCAACATAATACTATCGAAGAACAGAGATCTATATTCATAAATAACACAGGATCAGATATGTATTAACCACACAAATGCATATACAATCAAACATACAAGAATGTGGAGGAAAACTTGAATAGCTTTATTAATAGCAAGAGGATTACAACCAATAGTTCTGACCCAGCATCATCCTCCAGCAAGAAAGCCCTTCTTCACCTCAAGTAAAGCTTAGATCACCCAACACTATGAAGTTTCACCAGAAAACCAACAGCACTTCTCTACAAGATATAAGATTCCAGCCTCTGGATCTCTATGATGAGGGATCCATATATAGATAATTGTAGGGGGTTGAGTCATCTTCTGGGGTCTTGATTAGTGTCCTCTCTCTGATAGTTCTTGATTCCACTTGGAGACTGATGACCTCTTACTCATCCCTGGTCGAAAATAGAGAGGCAAGTGTCAGAAGGGAAGCTTCTGGAAGATTCTATCATCTTCCACCTCGGAAACTGTCTCTGCCATTTTTTCATTCTCACCCATTGCACCCTACAGAGGGGCCATCTAGTATGCATCGCACCCTTTACACTGGGAAGGTGATATGCATCGCACCCTCTGCACTGGGTATTTAGTATGGTCCAATTTTGACCATTTTCGAGCAGTTTTTAGTGGAGAACTTCTGGGAGATGATATAATCAGCTGACCTTGTTCCTTTAGGTAGTGAAGCAACACTTTTAGGGACTTAGGAGCCCTCAGTTTATGGACATTTATGATTGGGGTTGCAGTTCCCAAAAATGTCTATAACATAGCCCCTAGCCATCATGTTTGACTATGCTAAGTTCATTGCTGACAAGATGCATGATCAATTTATGACGTTGGATAATGAAAGAGTGTTTAAATACTCCTTAGTTTTATATCTTTTTTCCTGTATTATCAAGCTGACAAATTCCCAATTACACTTCAGAAGCTTGATACTAGAGGTAACTCAAGATCGGTAGTTTTCAGGACTTCATTGATCCACCTAGGTGACTCAATATTCTTATACTGATTTCATAGATCTCCTTGTGCATCCAGTGGCAACTATGTTACTAGGAAGCCCTCCCCCCAGAATCAATGCAGATATCATGAGGGTCCTTTATTTGTCAAAACAATATAGAGTGGGGGATTGGTACTTGTACCAAAACCACACTAAAATCAGAATCTATGGATGTGAGATGGCTCCCTACAAACTGCATAGATACCTCCCTACGAGATTGTTTTCTCTAGAGTACTTTAGACAAATGATCAATTTAGATGAAGTGCACTTTGTGAAGGCCAAGAAGAAAGCTCAACTTAGGATAAACGATCAGATTGGCCCCTTCATATGTAATAGTAGGGAAGCAGGAAAGGTAGCAGAGGAAATCCTCCAAAGACTTAAACTGAAACAAAGTTTTATCTGGAGATATGACCCTTTAGACTTCATTTGTAATAGGAGACAAAAGAAAAAATTATCTCCTTACATCCGTCACAAAATTCCTGAAATTGAACAACATGCTAATCAACTTGAATGGAAGGAAAACACTTTGGTAGACTGAGATAGCACAGAGGTTTTTGTTGATAATGTATTGATTGATTTAGACAGAAGAATTGATGAAGATTCATTTGTACAGGTGCCAGGAGTGTCCCGATATCAAAGGAAATCACAGGGATACAGTGGGCAAACAGCAGAAGAAGAACCATCAGAGCCGCAACCCTCAGAGCATCCAGAGACTTCAGAGCAGCTAGAGATTTCAGAGCAGCCAGAGATTTTAGAAGAACTTGCTCAACCAGAACATACCATGAAGAATCCTCCCATTTTGCACTCCTCTAAATGAGGAGAGGAATCTAAAAAGAGATAGAGAGGAGGCCACTCTTTCTAGTAGACCTGTTGCCCAGACCTATGTCAAGAGGCAAAGGTTGAATCTATTGTCAGAACAGGAGTTTACTAAAGAAACAGCAGGAACTACAGGTGCAGAAAGCAGGAAAACTACTCCTTCAAGAAATACACAAGAACCTTCCACCTCCCATGCTCAAATGTTGGAAAGACAACAGAGTGTGGAAGTATCCTCCTTTAGAGCTCCAAGTGGCTAGAGCCGGGACTTAAAAGAGAAATACAAAGAAATCAAGGCCAGGAATGAAAGAATAAAGGCTCAAAGTTATGCACACTACCTTGAAATGGCTCCAACAAATCAAACAAGGCTAATGTCAGCCTTTGACATAAAGGAAGGTAAGATGCAGATGAGTTTCTTGAAGCCAACTACACAGCAACCCAGATCAATGGAAAATTATCTGAAAACAGACTTTGAAGTATTGGCAAAGGATATCCATCCTATTGACCAAATAGAACTACACAAGCAGACTGGTGAAATGGTTTACTCCACCTTGACCAGCAAGACCATTGCAGCTCACCAGCTCTTGAATTCGCTGAATAATATATCAGCACAATTCCAGTTCGAGAAGGCCTCTTCACAGGCCAAGGACACCAGAATAAAGTCCTTAGAGGACTTGGTCATAGAGCTGGGACATGATCCCAAGGACGTGAAAGCTGCAGGAAAGCTTATCAAGAAGAAAAATGATGACATAGTTGCACTAAAGAAGCAGCTCAAAATTCCTCCTGTACATCATCCTCAGACAACTGAAGTGTTGGAAACTCAAAAGGAGGAAGAGCTTCGGGACTTAGTCCTTAAGCTAAATGAACAATTAAAAGAGACAGAAAAGGAGCTAGATAACTTAATACAATCTAAGCATAGTGAGTTGGCCACCACTCCTCAAATTGTAATTCCTAAAGTCTCCACTGCAATACCCTCCACATTAGCTGCTACCTTAGCAGCCACAGTTCTTCCAGCTACAACTTTGCCAGTAACAGGTACATCAATAGGCACAAAGGCATCTACAAGCACAAGTACATCCACAAAAAAAACAACTGAATTGGTAAAATCCATGGAGGAAATGAGCATCCAGGCCACTGAGCTTAAGAAGCTCAAAGAAAAAGTATCAAATTTGGAAACTGATTGTAAACTTGCCCAAATACAACAAAAGGAAGAAGTTCAAAAGAACCAAAGAATGGCAGAAAGACTAAAATTCCTTGAGAAGGACTTGACATTACAAGAACCACTTGGAGATATGAAGGACATTCTTTGGGCCAACATTATTGATTCCATCAATGATGTAGACATTTTTGTAGACATTTTATATTGAGCGAAGGAGTTGTTGTACTCGAGACTGGACTGGTTTTGCTGGATATGAAATAAAGCTAAGGACATTTCACTGGATTTTTGTGCATAGTTGCAACAAATAAGTATTATCTCTTCATGTTTAAATATTTTCTTCTCTTCATGTTATAAATATTCATATGTGTCTCTTGCGAAATCTATAAAGTAAACAAGGAATGAAATCTCAGAATTAGCTTAAGTGCTCTCTGTTTTAACTGTTTACTTTCTATATGTATTCAACTAAACTATATTGGTCTGGGAATTCTTGATTGCTCCCTTACTTCCATAGTTTACCCCCCCCCCCCCCCCCCCTTTGGTCCATAGTAAAGGATTCTTCATTGCCCTTTGCTACTGATCATCTTTCCTTTCTTCATCTTAATCCCAGTTAAGGATTTTTCGTTGCCCTTAGCCTGGTTAGGACTACCTCATCCATTTGAACCTGCAGATTTGCTTTTATTGTACTAGCCTGCCCTGTGAACTCTTATCTTAGTGATTGATCAGATCTAGTTAAGCCATTCCTAGATTGACTCCATAGCCCAATGACATGAATACTTGCTCTGCTCGTCCGTTTTCAATTCCACCACCCAAATCAAAACAAACATCATGAGCACTAATAAGTAGCCTGAAATCTACCCAAAATAAAGTTAAATTATTAAGAGAGAGCCCTCTCTGGACTTAGGTTGGCTAGAACCTGAGTCTAAAAGATTAGGTTTGTGGTTACCTTGGACTATTCCTTCTTTGATAACTTCTAAGGAAGACATTTGAGTGATAACATAGTGGCGACCATACTGGGGACTCAAACCCCTGGCCTTAATAAACCTTTGGGAAATTCAAATTTTTATTTTTAAGCATCTTAAAGGGTTTATTAGAAGTTATTTCAAAATTTCATAAAAGAAAAGAAGTAGAAAAAGCTCGAAATTTGGATTCAAGGAGAACTCACTATACCAGGGCCAATCCTGATCCAAAACGTCCCCCTATATTTGACAATCCCAACCTTATTCTGAGAATAATCAGAAGACAAGAAATTTCAGTAAGCCCAAGACCTTTATTCAGATCCAATTCATGCCCTGTTGAGTGGTTGTTCCTAGAAGACCTCCCTTTTGACGAGTATTTTGATAATTCCCTATTTAGAACTAAGTCCGAAAATGAACTTGAGGACATAGTTCTAGATCCAAAATTCACAATTGAACTTGAAGTCCAAAGAGCAAACTTGTCAATTGATCAGTACCTTTTGAATTCCCCTCAGTCATCCCTTACTTCTGATAGAATCCCTGAACTTTCTTAAACTGCTTCGACTTATTTTGGCTCACCATCATTTCCCCACACTTCTGAAGATCATCCCTCATCTCCATTCATACCTTCACTCCCCCATCAGCCTATCACTACCATTCAAATACCCATTACCCCTGTTACCCCAACTCTTGTTCTCAATTGTGTCCAACTTAGAGCTATGGCACTTAGATATACCCCTCTTATCATGCCTGCTCCTCAAGGTGTCTTACCAGCAGATTATCATAGTAAAATTACCTTATTTGATGGCACTGGAACTTACACTGCACACGAACACACAAAGAAAATGACAGATTATTTCGAACTGCATGAAATTGACATAAGAGATGTCCAAATGAGAATTTTTGTCCAAACTCTAGCTGGAGAAGTGAGAACATGGTTTAGATTTTTGCCTCCTAATAGTATAGATAGTTTAGAAGTTCTTTACCAGCAATTTTTACATAGGTGGGAGAAGAAAAAGAATCCTCTTCAAATTCTTTATGAATATGAAAACTTTAAGAGGGGACCAAACGAAACCGTTCAGGACTACTATACTAGGTTTAACAATGTATATAATGCAATACAACTTGACCTTAGGCCTCCACCTGGCTTAGCCCTGATAAAATTTGCAGACGGATTTGACACTGACATGGCTTTTCAACTTAGAGAAAGGAATCCCCCTACACTTGAAGATATGCAAAGCATAGTAGTTAGTGTAGAAGCTAATCTGTTATCCAAAAGGGCTTGGGTTAGAAACGAGAGAAGAATACCCTTGAAAGATGAGACTTCACCCTTTGATCAAAAAATGGATTCTTTAGCTAAAGGAAAGGAAAGGTTGATGGATAGAATAGAAGTCATTGAAAGGAAACCTCACTGGGATAGCCAATAGGCACCTGCAGTAAGGAATCCAAAGTTTAGGAAAAATCAGAACCAAAACACTGGTAAAAATGGGCCTGATCAGAACATTAGACCACCCTTCTAAGAGAATTATGTTGAAACTTCCCATCAAGAAGACCCTGAGCTAGACACCCAAATCAACTTAATGGGGTTAGATGAAGAAGAAATTGTTTTTCTAACTCAGGATGACCAAGAATTATACATGCTTCAACAGTTACAGACCCAAACTGGAGAATCTTTCGATTACAAGCAAGGGTATGACTCTGCTATTTTCAAAGTGCATAAATTTTACAATTTGAGGAGTAAAAATAACACTGATGTTCCGGACCAAAACAAAAAAGTAGTACCTTATCAGCCTAAACAAGTAAAGGCTGCAAATCAGAATCCTCCAGTGACAAAAACTCTGCAAATCCTTTCTAGACCAAGTCAAAATCCCCTTGTCCTACCATTGAAGATGTAACCAACAACCAACCTTCTAATGAGCAACCTTCCACTTCAGTTCCCCTCAAGGAAACAGTGGAACAATCTCCAGAAATTGCATTAGAAAATCCAACTAAAAAGACTCCAAATAATGAAAAAGAAGAATAGACCACTCAGAACCTAGGTGCTAAGATTTCAAATGTTCAAACAGACAAATCCCTTTGCCTTTCAATTTGGGAGCAAAGGTGGCCAAACTTAAAATCTCAGTTCCTTTAACAGAACTGGTTAAACATGAAACTTACAAATCTCAAATAAGCAAATATTTAAACTTCGTTGAAAATCAAGACTCTGTTAACCTATTTGATGATCAACCGGAGTTAATTTTCGGACCTGATGTTAATAGAAAACCAGTGGAAGGAGGGATACCACCCTTCTACATTAGCCTTAACATCCACGATAAAATCCTACATAATGCCATGCTAGACTCTAGGGCTTCACACAACCTTATGCCTAAATCTATTATGGAGAAGCTAAACTTGGATATTGCCAAACCCTACAAAGACCTCTTTTCCTTTTATTCAAGCCAAGTTAAGTGCCTAGGACTTATAAAATATATGTGTGTTTCCCTAGTCCAGTACCCTGCTAAGACCATTCTCATGGACATAGTTGTTGTCGATATACCACCTAAGTATGGTATGCTCTTGTCTAAATCTTGGGGTGCCAAACTCAAGGGATCTCTGCAACTTGACATATCATATGTTACTATCTCAATCTTTGGACATCCTAAGAAACTGTATAGAGAGACTCTGATGAAGTATGTAGTGAGTACACAGGAGAGGCCTCAAAACTTTCCTATATATTCAATGCATTCTGATATCGATTCATTTATTCTTTATAATGCTGAGACTAATCAAGAAGGTAATTCAGATAGCATTATATCAGAACCGAAAGAAATTACAGTAATAGAAGAAAATCAAAATGTTCAAATTCATGAAATTTCAGATACTAAAAATGACCTAGATACTTTAGTCAAAAAAGATTCATTCCCCCAGACAATGAAAATTATGAGCATGAAATCCTATGGCATCTTGAATTTGATGTGTCAGTAAACAAACTAGGTACAGGAGCAGGAGTATGGATTTACAACTTAAAAAATGATCATTCAAAGGGTCATGCCTACAGATTGAACTTTAAATTTACAAACAACATGGTCGAATATGAAGCACTTCTGTTAGGTCTGAAATTGGTCAAAAAGTTAGGAGCCATAAGAGTCTCTATTATGGGAGATTCTGAGTTGGTAATAAAACAAATTAACGTTGTTTACATGACTAGGGATCCTAGGTTAGGATTTTATAGAGGAACAGTTGTAGCAATACTGAATACTTTTTTAGAAACCAAGCTTGTTGTTATTCCAAGAAAACACAATATGCAAGCTCACAGTTTAGCGATGTTTGTTAGTACCTACAAGTTTCCATTTCAACCTAACCATCAGTACACTACTGAGGTGAGGCATAGACCTGCTATTCCTGACAACTTAAAGAACTGGCAAGTGTTCAAAAATGATCAACAAATTAACAATTTCCTAACTTTAGATGAGGAATTTGTAAATAGCAACATAGACACAGACATGACATTAGATTTTGATTGCACTAATGAAGTAGAAATTAACAAAGTAGAAGATGAAAAGATAGATAATTTCTGTCCCACAAAGTTTACAAAATCTGATATTTGAAACCTAAAACAAATGGAAATTGATAAAGCAATCGATGAAGAATCTGAAGTCATCAATCTAAAAATTAATTTCTTGTCCAAAGGATTAACTCCTTTGGAGGACTTATTTGATTCAAACGATGTTCCTAAAAAGCCTAAAATGGAACCCTTGAAATCAGACATTGAAGAGTGTAACATAGGCTCTGAAGAAGATCCCAAAATGATAAAACTTTTAAAGTCTTTACCTCCCAATGAAAAAGTGAAATATATAGAACTAATAAAGGAATCCCAAGATGTTTTCGCCTGGAATTATGAGGACCTCAAGTCCTATGATACCAGCATAATACAACACACCATTCCATTAAAAGAAAACCAAAAGCCTTTTAAACAGAAGCTTTGAAGGATTAACCCCATTCTATTACCTTCAATTGAAAAGGAGATCAAAATAATGTATGAAGCTAAGATTATTGCACCAATTAGATTCTCAGACTAGGTTTCTAATTTGGTACCTACAAGGAAGAAAACTGGCGAAATTAGACTGTGTGTTGACCTTAGGAATTTAAATAAAGTCTTACCCAAGGATAACTACCCTCTTCCTAAAATGGACCACATATTACAGAGGGTAGTAGGTTCAAGCAGGATCTCACTGTTAGATGGGTTTTCTGGTTATAACCAGATCCTAATCCACCTAGATGATCAGGCAAAAACTGCATTCACTACTCCATGGGGCATTTTCATGTATGTGAAAATGCCTTTTGGGTTAAAAAACGCAGCAGCCACTTTTCAAAGAGAAATGGACATAGCATTTGCTAAGGAAATCCATGACGTCCTGGTAATATACTTGGATGATATCACATTATTTTCTAAATCAGATCAGCAACACCTGGATCATTGTAGGCAGGTTTTCACTAAGTATTGGAAGTATGGAATCTCTCTAAATCCTAAAAAATATTTATTTGGGTTGGAAGAGGGAAAACTACTAGGCCACATTATCTCCAAAGATGGTATCCGAATTGACCCACCAAGGATTGAAACCATTTTGCAGATACCACATCCTAGGAACATCAGAGAACTACAAACATTTTTAGGTAAAATAAACTTTTTGAGAAGATTTATCTCTAATTTCACTGAACTAATTAGATTACTAAACAACATGTTAAAGAAATATTCGACTATTAAATGGACTCTAGAGGCTAAAAGGTCATTTGAATATATAAAGCTAGCCTTAACACAAACACCAGTTCTCATCAGTCCAATGTTTGATAGGGATTTCATCATTTTTTCTTTCACCTCAGAACATACAATTGTTGCAATCCTACTGCATAAGAATGATCAGGGTTTTGAAAAACCAATAGCCTTCTTTAGTAAAGCCCTAAGAGATGCACCTTTAAAGTATAATATAATGGAGAAGCAAGCTTTTTCTCTAGTTAAAGCTATTAAAGATTTCAGAGTTTATATCTTGTACTCTCATATAGTAGCTTATGTTCACAATGCTGTAGTCAAAGACATTCTAACACAGGATGGACCAGATGGAAAGAGAGGAAAGTAGATAGCTACCATATTAGAGTATGATTTAGAAATTAAACCTACAAAATTGATCAAAGGCCAGAGTTTAGCCAAGCTAATGACTGAATCAAACTGTCAGGCCCTAGACATAAATTTCATTGCAGAATTGGATAACGAAGAGGAGATGGAGACTCCACAGATCAGCCGGGCCTTTATAAAATCACCATGGTATGCTGACATTATATATGTTCTACAAAATCTTCAAGCTCCTCCTGAGTTGTCCAGAACTAAAAGTAGGTTCTTGAAAATAAAATCTTTGAATTTTTGCATAATTGACAATGCTTTATTTTGGAAAAATCATGAAGGCATCCTTTTGAATTGTTTGTTAAAGGAAGAATCAGACAAAATATTGCAAGAATTTCATGCAGGTGACTGTGGGGGACATCTTTACTGGAAGACCATAGATGATAAAATCTTAAGGGTTGGTTTTTACTGGCCCACTCCATTCTCTGATGTGAAAAAATTTGTAACCTCATGCCACAAGTGTCAAATTTTCGAAGGGAAAAGAAAAATATTGCCATTACCTTTGAAACATATACTTACTGAAACACCATTTCAACAGTGGGGTCTTGACTTCATTGGTGAAATTCATCCTCCAACCTCTTCCCAACATAGATGGATCTTAACTACCACATATTACTTTACAAAGTGGATAGAAGCCATACCCTCAAGACAAGCCACTGATATTGTCATAATAGGTTTCCTTGAGGCTAACATTCTATCCAGATTTGGTTGCCCTACCAAGATCATCATAAACAATGCAACAACCTTTAAATCAAAGAGGATGATCAATTTCTGCAACAAATATCACATAACCCTTGGTCACTCCACAACCTACTATCCCCAAGGAAATGGACTTGCAAAGTCTTCCAGTAAGAGCTTAGTGAATATCATCAAAAAATTGTTGGAAGATAACAAGAAAACCTGGAACAAGAAACTAGTAAATGCCTTGTGGGCAGATAGGCTGACCACTAAGAAATATATTGGTACCAGTCCCTGTCAACTAGTCTATGGAATGGAAGTTGTCTTCCCATCTTCTTTGGGAACACCAGTAATGAAACTACTCCAAGAAGCACATGTTGAACCAAATGACATTCAAATGAGGATCAACTAGACAATTCACTTGCAGCAGACCAGGGAAGAAGTGTACATCAGATCCCAAATTATGTAGAAGAGAATCAAGAAAGCCTTTGACAAAAAGACCAAGGCAAAAGATTTCTATCTAGGAGGTAAAGTTATAAAATGGGACTCAAGAAGGGAGGAAAAAGATAAACATGGGAAGTTTGACTTCCTATGGAAAAGCCCTTACATTATTCATGCTTTCAGAGGTGATAATGCTTATTTTCTCAAAGAACTGGATGGTGCAGAAGTAGAAGGTGGACAAATTAATGGTCGGATGCTAAAGCACTACATAGATCCCAATCACTGATTCCACTAATCGCTTGTGAATATTATATCCTTCACAAATTTTAGTGTTGATTGGATAGTAAATTTTGGAGTTGAAGCCCGAAGAGAAGGCCCTAAGCTTCAAAAGGTTCATTGTCATAACTATCAATAAAGCAACAAAGTCAAAGGGGAAATTGTAGAGTAAAATCACAATAATTCAGAAGGCCATTGATTTACTAGTTCTTGACATTTCACCAGGAAATGCCATCCCCAAGTGGAGCCACTGTTATGTTCCTATACCAATAGGAGTCATAATTTTTGAATGGCTGAGGTCAAATCGATAATATGTACATACCTTTTCTTTCTGCAAATGTTTTCCATATTAAAAATAAATAAAATAATAATTATTATTATTATTATTAAAAAAAATGTAAAGAGGGTATGTCTAAAAGAAAAATCAAAAGACAAAAAGAATGAAAAAGGTCAAAAAGATGAAAAATGAACCTCAAGAAAAAAAAGAAAAAGACCATGAAAGTGTACAAGTCCAAATGCCACTACCATTTACTTTTACGCATAATAATGATTGTGTGCAACTTTTTACCTTTGACACAATCCACAGATGGTCAAACAGTTTAAACTTGGCTATTTCATGCTTTAAATTTCATGTTTATAGATAGAGAATAAAGTCTGACCAAACTGTTTAATCTTGGCAGACAAGTAGATAGGTAGAGTGAATAAAAGGAGCTCAATAGTTTAATCTAAACCCTTGAATGTAATAAGGATAGACTTAGATAGATTTCTATTGTAAAATAAAAGAAAAATGTTTGATAAGGGTTTGCTAGCTTAAGTGCACCCTAATAAAAAGTAGAAAAAATGGTTGGATGAGTAGATGGGTAAGTAGTTGCATGGTTGCAGAATTGTGATGATTGACTAGTTAAGATCAAATCATTTACTTTCATCAGCAAGTTGATAAAGTATGGATGATAAACGAGCACTTATACAAAGTCAAATGATTAATTTCCCCACCCATTTCACCCCTAATTTTTCTAATTTCCCATAAGCAAAGTAAAAAGTGCTTAAAACCTTAAATTAAAGGGGCTTAGAGAATTTCTCTAACTTTTGGAGGGACTGGACCCTCGACCCAATAACTTATAGGTCCTAAGTACTAAAATCCCCTTATGGAAATTCACCCCCCTCCATAATTCACTCATTTTCCCCTAAAAAATCCATTTTCCTAAGGTAAAACCACCATTTGCCTAGGGAAAATAATCACCCCTAAGTAAACCCCTTTCACAAAAACTCATTTAGCCTAAGTTATAATGTTTAATGTGAAAAGAAAATAAATTCAACATGCATTATACTTAGCGCACTTCGTTTTCCGCTCTCATTTCATATTTACTTCTAACATTATTTATTAATTCCCAAAGAATCAACCCTTTCCCATATATTTTATTAAAAAACCCATATGTTAATATCCTGCCCCAAAGTTTGAAACATAAACTTATTAATAAACTGATTAATGGGATTAATTAAGTCGATCAAAGACTAATTAATAACCATGGCCCACCTCCGAAATAAAAGAGATTAATTAATCAATCAGTGATTAATTAATAATCTGTCATCGCCAATGAAATCACTCCTGACGTCATTAAACCTCCCTAATCCTTCATTAATTAATCCCTTCGCGCATTTAAAACCCCGCCGGGCCCCTCCATTAAACATCAGATCAAATCATCGCCCCGATCACCATCGATCTGACCCCTGTTGATCCAACGGTCGATGCTCATATCAAGCGGCCTCCAAAGACCGACCTTTGCCTGCCCGATATGGGTAGTTTTACTATTCACCCTGCTGCTACGTGGCGGTCGATGAATGGCATCGGACAGCCTTCCCCCAAAACCACTTTATCCCAAAAAGCGGTGCGATATGATCTCGCTTACCGCCTCCCGCTAAATGACAAAATGGCACATCCCCTGCTGAACTCCAACTGTCCTTTTCCCCGTGTAGCCACCAAAAATCATTAACTTTACGAATAAAACTAAAAAACTCATGGTTTTTTGTTTTATCGTGAAAAAACAACACTCTGACCTCCATGCAAGCACCAGAGTACGTGCAACCTTCAAACTACGTCCAACTGCCAATTTATTGAAGTTTCTGAAACTCCAGACCACCTTGCAGTCCCATGCGCTTCCAGCAAATAGTGCATAGTCACCATTACTCTGTCCAAAAGACGAAACCAAGTATTTATCCCAATTCGCTACGAAACCCTATTTTGTTCCACAACCTAGACTAAATTTCTTCCAATTCCTGAGTAATTTAGTAAGAAAAATTGCCTGGTGACTCCAAAAATCTTGAATTAAACCAGTTTTTCCCAAAATTCACTAAAAACCCTTCGCCATGTCCTTGAATCCACAAGAACCAAGGATGGATGCCCCAATTGCATTGAATTTTATGCCCATTTCTACCCTTCATAGGGATTTAGACCACCTCCCACTAGTAGATAAATATTTTCAGATTAAAGACACCTCTGTCCAAGAGTCCCCCTTTGAAACTATTCTGTAGGTATAGAGAACAATTCCTAAACCATGCAGACTCCATTGGACTTTGGGAATCAGGTTTACCCAAGTACCAGTTCCCCAGAGTATTTTCCCAGAGATCATCCATTACTACCATATGAACTATAATCCCAGACAAAGGGCAGTAATGACCCCAAACCAATCTGTATTATTTACCATCACTACCGATTCCATAAATGAAATGCTCCAATTGTAGCCAAGTCAAAACCTGACACCTCTTTCTATTGGAGATTTGCTGAATAGATTCCCTACACTCACCTCAATCAAACTTGCTAAGTTTTTCCAAACCTTCATTAGGGAAGAAAAATACACCCCAAAGGATCCTTCCCCTTACATGTGGACTATATTATTTGACCTTGGCAGAGACATCATAGAAATGATATCTAGTCTGTTAGGCCAAACCACTAGTGAATTTGTTGATGAAATTATTGTAGCCTTTATGTCTATCTACTCTCCAGGGCAGCCCCCAGCCATCATGTTTGACTATGCTAAGTTCATTGCTGACAAGATGCATGATCAATTTATGAGGTTGGATAATGAAAGGGTGTTTAAATACTCCTCAGTTTTATATCATTTTTTCTTGTATTATCAAGATGACAAATTCCCAATTACACTTTAGAAGCTTGATACGAGAGGTAACCCAAGATTGGTAGTCTTCTGGACTTCATTGATCCACCTAGGTGACTCTTAATATTGTTATACTGATTTCATAGATCTCTTTGTGCATCTAGTGGCAACTATGTTACTAGGAAGCCCTCCCGCCAGAATCAGTGCAGATATCAAGAGGATCCTTCAGTTGTCAAAACAATATAGAGTGGGGGATTGGTACTTGTACCAAAACCACACTGAAATCAAAATTTATGGATGTGAGCTGGCTCCCTACAAACTGCCCAAATACCTCCCTATGAGATTGTTTGCTCTGGAGTAATACAAACAAATGATCAATTCAGATGAGGTGCACTTTGTGAAGGCCAAGAAGAAAGCTCAACTTAGGATAAAAGATCAGCTTGGCCCCTTCATATGTAACAGTAGGGAAGCAGGAAAGGTAGCAGAGGAAATCCTCCAAAGACTTAAACTGAAACAAATTTTTATCTGGAGATATGACCCTTTAGACTTCATTTGCAATAGGAGACGAAAGAACAAATTATCTCCTTACATCCATCATAGAATTCCTGAAATTGAACATCATGCTAATCAACCTGAATGGAAGGAAAACACTTTGGTAGATCGAGATAGCACAAAGGTTGTTGTTGATAATGTATTGATTTATTTAGACAAAATACTTGATGAAGATTCATTTGTACAGGTGCCAAGGGTGTCCCAATATCAAAGGGAATCACAGGGACATAGTGGGCAAACAGTAGAAGAAGAACCATCAGAGCAACAACCCTCAAAGTAGCCAGAGATTTCAGAGCAGCCAGGGATTTCAGAACAACCAGAGATTTCAATAGAACTTGCTCAACCAGAACATACCATGAGCAATCCTCCCTTTTTTCAAACTCCTCTAAATGAGGATAGGAATATAAAAAGAGATAGAGAAGAGGCCACTCTTTCTAGTAGACCTGTTGCCTAGACCTATGTCAAGAGGCAAAGGTTGAATCCATTGTCAGAACAGGAGTTTATTGAAGAAACAACAGGAACTTCAGGTGTAGAAAGCAGGAAAATTACTCCTTTAGGAAATACACACGAACCTTCCACCTCCCATGCTCAAATGTTGGAAAGACAACAGAGCGTGGAAGTATACTCCTTTAGAGCTCCAAGTGGCCAAAGCCGGGACTTAAAAGAGAAATACAAAGAAATCAAGGCCAGGAATGAAATATTAAAGGCTCAAAGTTATGCACATTACCTTAAAATGGATCCAACAAATCAAACAAGGCTAATGTCAGCCTTTGACATAAAGGAAAGTAAGATGCAGATGAGTTTGTTGAAGCCAACTACACAGCAACCCAGATCAATGGAAGATTATTTGAAAATGGACTTTGAATTATTGGCAAAGGGTATCCATGCTATTGACCAAATAGAACTTCACAAGCAGACTGGTGAAATGTTTCACTCCACCTTGACCAACAAAGCAATTGTAGCCCACCAGCTCCAGAATTCACTGAATAATATATCAGCACAATTCCAGTTGGAGAAGGCATGTTCACAGGCAAAGGACACCAGAATAAAGTCCTTAGAGGACTTGGTCATAGAGCTGGGACATGATCCCAAGGATGTGAAAGCTGCAGAAAAGCTTATCAAGAAGAAAAACGATGACATAGCTGCAATAAAGAAGCAACTCAAAATTCTTTCTCTACATCATCCTCAAATAGCTGAAGTGTTGGAAACTCAAAAGGAGGAAGAGGTTATGGACTTAGTCCTTAAGCTAAATGAAAAATTAAAAGAGACAGAAAAGGAGCTAGATAACTAAATATATTCTAAGCAGAGTGAGTTGGCCACCACTCCTCAAACTGTAATTCCTACAGTCTCCACTACAATACCCTCCACATTAGCTACTAACTTAGCACCCACAGTTCTACCAGCTACAACTTTGCCAGTAACGGGTACATCAGTAGGCACAGGGGCATCTACAAGCACAGGTACATCCACAGAAAAACAGCTAAATTGGTAAAGGCCATGGAGGAAATGAGCATCTAGGCCACTGAGCTTAAGAAGCTCAAAGAAAAAGTATCAAATTTGGAAACTGATTGTAAACTTGCCCAAATACAACAAAAGGAAAAAGTTCAAAAGAACCAAAGAATGACAAAAAAAATAAAAGTCCTTGAGAAGGACTTGACATTACAAGAACCACATGGAGATATGAAGGACATTCTTTGGGCCAACATCATTGATTCCATCAATGATGTTTGACCTTCTATTCAAGTTATTTTTGAACAGACTGAACTAGTAAAAGTAGCTACAGAAGCAGTCCACAAGACAAGAGAAGAGTTGGGAGATAAATCTGAAGAGGCCAACTTATTGATCACATTTTTGAACAACAGAAACAGGTACTAGCTTGATGAACTATAAATTGATGATAGAACAACAACCATCATAGAAATAAAGAAGGTTCTCACCAAAAGGAATCTGATGCTCAATATGGAGAAAAGGTGTCAAAACACCCAAGCAGACATTGATAGTTTTATGGCAAAGTATGGTATCTTGAGAGAAAAGGGACTTCCCAGTCCTATGGTAACAAATGACAAGCTAATGAGTCAAGAGGATTATATTGGAAGACTAAACAAGCTGGCCAAAAACCAAGCTAGCACTTCATGTGTAATGTCTTTGCCCACTGGAAAGGTACTATATGACAGTCTTGAAAATTTGTTTTATATAGAGCATGAGGTAAAGCATTTGTTCACCATCAAGCCAAATTTTTCTAAGTATATAGAAGCTGAATATAGAAAAATGGTAAGGATGAAATTACCTGACAATGAATGGTGGACAAAACTAACAGATTTACTATAAAGTTATTGCAGTAAATCTACATGGTAAAAACATGGCTGCCAGGTAAAATAGGTGAGACAGAGTCAAAGCAGAATAGGTAAATAGTAGCAATAGATAGAAGATAGAAAGTGATTCCAGCACAAAAATATAAAGCAACTGAAAGATCCAAATCCGAATTGCAATAGCCAGCATAGTCATAATAAAATGGACAACAAGAAGGAAGTTCTCCATCTGTCTCTATCTTCATGTTGAGGATATTTTTTGTTTCCTAAAACGATTCTCATCTTTTTATGAGATATTTTGTAACATATTTTGTATAAATACTTCATTATTTGAGGTAATTAGGGTGGATTAAAATAAATTTTTGTAGACATTTTATATTGAGCTGAGTTGTTGTACTCGAGACTGGACTGGTTTTGCTGGATATGAAATAAAGCTAAGGACATTTCACTGGATTGTTGTGCACAGTTGCAACAAATAAGTATTATCTCTTCGTGTTTAAATATTGTCTTCTCTTCATGTTATAAATATTCATATGTGTCTCTTGCGAAATCTATAAAGTAAACAAGGAATGATATCTCAGAATTAGCTTAAGTGCTCTCTATTTTAACTGTTTACTTTCTATATGTATTCAACTAAACTATCTTGGTCTGTGAATTCTTTATTTCTCCCTTACTTCCATAGTTTACCCCCCCTTTGGTCCATAGTAAAGGATTCTTCATTGCCCTTTGCTACTGATCATCCTTCCTTTCTTCATCTTAATCCCAGTTAAGGATTCTTCATTACCCTTGGCCCTGGTTAGGACTACCTCATCCATTTGAACCTGCATATTTTCTTTTGTTGTGCTAGCCTACCCTGTGAACTCTTTCCTTAGTGATTGATCAGATCCAGTTAAGCCATTCCTAGATTGACTCCATAGCCTAATGGCCTGAATACTTTCTCTACCCATCTGTTTTCTTAATTCCACCACTCAAATCAAAACAAAACATCATGAGCACTAATAACTAGCCTTAAATCTACCCAAAATAAAGTTAAATTATTAAGAGAGAGCCCTCTTTGGACTTAGGTTGGCTAAAACCTGAGTCTAAAAGATTAGGTTTGTGGTTACCTTGGACTATTCCTTCATTGATAACTTCTAGGGAAGACGTCTGAGTGATAACAGGGCCATTGGTTTACGACATTATTACAATTCTATATATCAGTGATAAACATGATCAATCTGTTGGCATTATGGCACAGGTTTGGAGCCATGGCACAGGTGTTGTCCTTGATGGCAACTCTCTTTGGTAACAGATCTCAGTTCATGCTTTTATAATGAAGGAAAAGGCATATACGCAAGTTCATCTAGACTAAGGCGCATATACACGCGGGTTATACGTAACAAAGGCACGTATATGTTGGAGAACTTGCTTTTGGACCGTGGTAGTTAGTCCTTGGGATTTGAACCTATGGTTTTGGACCATGGCGTCTCATCAGATGTGTTGATCCCTAGTATTGGGTCCATGGTATTGAAATGTTATGGTTTTGGACCATGGTATTGAGGAAGGCCTAAGACTATAAAAGAGGAAGGAGATCATGTGGCAAAAGATCATCTGAATTATTATTGAACATCTGATAAAGTGCTAGAGCTGGTATATTGGTAATGGTGCAGATCTGGATCTAAATGAAGAAGGAACATTAGCGCAAAATGAGGACAAGTTCTATTCATGGGTCATACTCTTTAAGCTTGAATGATAGTATCTTTGTATGATTTTGATCTGCTAGATATGATGCTTGCTTGATCTATCTAATAATCTGGGTTAATTAATGATTGAATAGTTGAAAGAGTGAATTATCCTTCATAAGATCTATATGCAGGTTCAGTAAGGCGAAGGCGCGTATACACGCAGTTTCAGTGAAGTAAAGGAGCATATACGCAGGTTCTTCCATACGCAGAAGCGTATGCATGCTAGTTTCAGACTGTTGAAATAGCGTATATAATATAAGTTGTGATCTAGCTGCTTCTGACTATTGCTGCTGTGTTCTGGATTCTGTTTCCTGGTGTATGGTTTCTGGTACTATGTTTTGGGTACAGCTGTTAGAAGATTATCTACTTGATTCAGATCGAATTTGTGAAAAGGAGATTGGTTGATTCTTGATGATTTTTTGATGTTCATGGATCCAGTCTGAAAATTGATGAAACGTGGTCCCTGGAAGAAAGAGAAGGTTGTAGCCTTCTGTAGGCCAGCACCTACGTACTAGTATCTTGGCTATTGCAAGAGCTAAGGGGGTGGTAGCTTCCTTCTAGGAGAAGTTGAAAACAAGAGAGATTTGTATCTCTCTGCAGGTTGCAGCCTGCATACTGGTAAAAGACTGCACCAGTACATTGTAAACAGAAGTTTCTAATTAAAGAAAGATAGAAACGAATTGCAGCAGGTGGTTTTCACCCACATTGAGTTTCCACCTTATATCTGGTGTTCTTGTGTGTGATTGTCTTTCTGCTCTGTTTTACTGTCTCTGGTTACTGGTTATTTGATGTTGAATCTCAGATTAACAAACATCATCTGAAAGTTTATTTAAATTAAAAGTTTGCTCTGTATACATGGTTTTACTTCTGAATAGTTGCGTATATACGCGGGTTGAATTAACTGAAGTAGCGTATACAAATTGGTTTTTTTTTTAAAAGGATTATTTGACTTGATAACACTGATTCACCCCCCCTCTCAGTATTATTTCCAACAGAAACATGACTTTTTATAGGAAAATTCACATTGATCCACTTCAAACAGTTTCTCCAAAAATGGAATAGAAGCTTCTCTTACTAGAAGCCTCGGGAACGACGAGCTGGTAGTTGTTGGATGAAGATATGGTCGAGTATTCCCATTTAGAACCTTTGATCCTACCATTGGGGATCTTAACTTTGGGATAAGGACCTTCTTTGCCCTTTTGTGGATCTCTAACCTCCTCTCCATCACTATAAATTCGTTCTTCACTTTCCACAATGGGTTGGTCATTTCTGGTTGCCATTCTTATGCTCAATTATGCTTCGATGTTGCCTTTTTTGTGAGAGAGGAAATGAGATATTGTTAAGTTTGGCTTGGACTTGGAACAGTCTTGAAGGAGGTTTTCAACATCAATGCATCGATTGTATGCTTCACTCTTTGATTTAATCATTAATACAAAGCATGTTTTACTTCCCATTAGATTTTCTATGATGGTTTTCTTAGTAAAATACTCCTTGATCTATTGTATAACTTACATTGGAATGCATATGCTATGATCTCTCTTGTTGTCGTCTTTTGATGTCTCTTGCAGGTATTTAGGTGTGAATAACGAGGAGTGAGCTTGGGAGCTAAGGGATCATGATCATCACCAAAGTTTGAGTGCATAGGAGAGAGGTATGTCATCTCCCTTTTGTGTTTATCATTCTAATCTAGGTTATGGAAGTTTACTTGTGTTGCCACGGTTATCACTAGACCCACACATTGGGCTAGAGGGATCACTTCTATCCATAGAAGGGATTAATTGGATAACAATGGGCATCACTTATGCTTTCTTATGGCTAAGGAAATTGGCAAAGGCAATGACTAAGGCTTTGAAAAGGAAAAATGGTATTGCTGACACATTTATTTATGAAAAAAATGGAAATTAGGAGAAAAGGAAGGTGAAAGGTCACAGGTTTCATGTGAGGTGGAAATTGAAGGAAAATAATGGAAAATGAAGAAAATAGAGGCCTTATTCATAAAAATGGCTTATGAAGATCAGTTGGTAACCTTTTGTTAGTTCAGTTTTGGAGCTCTCTCATTATTCTTCTCTCTCTCTCTCTCTCTCTCTCTCTCTCTCTCTCTCTCTCTCTCTCTCTCATACTCTTGGAGACTTAGATTTTTCTTGGAACACTCTTAGAGGGTGTGGCATACTTGGAGTTTTGGAGAAAGAAGGCAAAGGAAGAGCAAGAAAGTGCAAGAGGGAATCAGGGTTAGCAACTACATCATATTTTCTTGCAGGTACCGAGTTGCATGTATGTTTCCTTCACCATTTTTGGCATGCATGGCATATGCATGTGGATTTTTGCTTGTGATCTGTCATTGGAATGGAGGGTGTTTAGGATTGATAATGGATTGCCTAGTGTTGCCATTTCTTGGTAGCCATGGTGATTATGGGTCTATTTTCATTGTTTTGTTTTGGTTGGTTCTCATGTTTCCTCAGCTTGGGGTTGAGTTATTAGTTCCTGGAAGCCTTGGTTGGACAAACGCTCTGGAAGCCCTATAACACCTTGGGTTGAGTTACGAGTCCTAGAAGCCTTGGTTGGACAAACACTCTTGAAGCCCTTGGTGGTTTGAGTTACTAGTCCTAGAAGCCCTAGTTGGACAAATGCTCTGAAATCCCTGTATAAGCTGTGGGTTGAGTTACTAGTCCTGGAAGCCTTGGTTGGAACAAACGCTTTGGATGTCCTAGAAGGCTTGGATGGAGACCAATATGATGATGGTTTTGGTGATGTCAGACAGGGTGGTGGAATCATTGTTTGATGGTTTGAGGTGGATGACCTCTGAACCTCTGGATTATTTTTATTGATGTGTTTTATAAGATCCTGCATTCATGCTTGGAATATGGAACGGAAGCAAATGACTGAAGAGAGATTTGGCTCAGCCATTCTATGACCGGGTGGAACATGGAAGTCTCATCCTTGGTTTGAATCTTGAATCATTAATGAAAGTTTATTTCTCCTTGTATTTCTATGAGAATTTTGATGGATTATATGTTGTCTATCTATATGGCTATACTTTCATGAGTATTCCTGCTGGTATTATGTTGGTTATGTATGTGTTTTATTACAAAAACTATGGATTTCATCATGTTTTTACTTGTAATTGAATGATCAATGTATCTATGACCTAATGGATGGAAAGGTAGTTGATGTATTCAGGCATCAATGGTACTTAGTGATTCTCATCTAAGTATGAGACCCCTATGCTCCAAACTATTATTTACACTTGTAAATTACATATTCGTGATATGTTTGAGAAAATCCTTGTCATGGTTAGTAGGGGTCTAGTTAAGGTCTTAAACAAGTATTTGATTTAATACTATCATTTCCATATTATTTTACTGATTTGAAGAGATTTTTCAATGATGTCTAGTGACATGGGCTCTGGAACTGAAAAAGTGGCTCAAATCCCAGTTCATTGGCATAGCACTAACAGTTTTGTTCTTTGCTCACTGGAAGGGAAGCCTGTGAGAGTGACTTTGGGTTTCTAGTCACCCTCATGTGTATAGCATGGGAGCAACTGAGGCTTAATTTGTCCAAAAGATCAGTGGGACCCCAAGGAAAGTTGTCTAAAGTATTGGATTCATCCCGGAGGGTCTTGTAGCTTATGATTAATGTCTATATGGTGTGCTTTCATCGGTTCCACTTCCTTAATGTGAATCAGGAGGTCTAATCATATCGTAGTGGCCTCTCGTCACATGTTTACCCCGGCTAGCTGGTTTCTTGGGTATATGTGGGAGGAGGGTGTTACACTATACTTAGATTGGGGGAAACCTCTTTAATCTTGTCCTTGATAATATTCTAAGAATATGTGTGAAGGAGGATGAAGTCTATGACATCCTATCAACATGTGATGATGGACCTTATGGGGGTCACTTTGTCATAAAAAGGACAACTTACAAAATTTTGTAAGCATGATTCTTTTGGCCAACGCTTCATAAGGATGGAAAATGATACATTACATAATGCAATGAGTTCCAAAGGATTGGAAAGCATACTCTAAAGGATGAAATGCCCCTTCAACCTCAAGTGTCTTTTGAGCCAATTGAGAAATGGAGCATGGAGGTCATTGGTCCTATTGATCCTCCATCCAAACATAAAGAGTACATCATTGTATGCAATAATTACCTAAGAAAGTGGTTAACGTGAAGATGACAACAAAATAGAAAGTGGATGAATTATTAAGGGGAAATATCTTCTATAAGTTTGGTTTTCCTAGAGAATTGGTGACAGGTCAAGGATCTTAGTTCAACTTGAATATGATTGAAGGGATAATGAATCAACGCCACATTCACCATAGGAAGGCCACTCCATACTACCCTCAAGTAAATGAGTAAGTAAAAGTCCCTAATAGGGCATTAGAGAACACTCTTATCAAAGTGATAAATGGCAACAACGAGGACTAGATAGAAAGGCTTGTTGAGGCCACTTGGGCTTACAATAGTACTTTGAAAACCACCACTGGTTTCACCCCCTATGATTTAGTCTAGGGGAAGAAGGATTTATTATCAATTGAATTTTAATGCACACACTAAGGATGGAAACCCAGCTTGACATTGATCTGGCTGAAGCATACATTGATAAGATACAAAAATTGAATGCATTAGATGAGTATAGAATGCAAGACTTATTACAAACTAAGGTAGTCTAGCTGTAGATAAAAATATGGCATGAAAAATACATTAAAATGATAGCCTTGCAAGAGGGTGGTTGGGCCCTCTTGTATGACTCCAAGTTCAAGGATTTTAAGGGAAAACTCATTACCCGATGGAGAAAAGCAATGATAATAACTCTGTCAAAATTAGGACTATAGATGAAGAACAAATACAACTTCTAGTGAATGGATACCAGTTGAATATTTACAATAATCTCCTCTCTAATGATAATTTTACACATTCAATAAGCAAGGAACTGAATCTAATTGAGAGCCTTAGATCTCACAATCCATTTAGTCACTAACCAACAAGAAAATAGAAAACCAAAAGTAAAAAATAGAAAGAAAGAAAAAACTAAGCTCAAGTGAAAATCTCCTATGAGGAACTTTAGGTAAACCCACTAGTTGAAAACCTATGTGAGGTAGTTGGATTTTGGAAGAATAAAATAAAAAAATAAGAGCTCAAGATGAAAACATCTTCCAAGTCACTTGAAGTAGGATCAGTGGTTGAAAACCTCCATGAGACAACTAGTAAGCCCAAAAAAAGAAAAATAAGAAAAGGAAAAAGGAAAAAAGAAAGAGAAAAGAACAAGAGTAGTTTTTTGTCTCACATTGATTTAGTGTAGGTGCCACCAGGACACAACAAATTAGGCCAAACATACCAACTTTCATCACTATCCAAGTCATCAAATCGGTCACTCCAAGGGGGGCAGATGACATCCCTCCACCATTCTCCCATTTATCTTCATAACCTACTACATTATCCATTACATATCATCTCCTTTCCATGTGTTTTCTACAGTTTCCTTGAACTGCTATACGAAAGGCTAGTTTGATGAAAAAGCTAAAAATTGAAGAAAGTTTTAACATCTGATCTCAGAAAAGACACCAAGGGAATCCTAGAAACTAGTTTTTCCATCATCATGCATCACAGCCTAATTTCTCCCCTAATGTTTGCATCCTTTCACCTTGTAGTAGCCCACTTCCTCCATTTTTTCCATCATATTCACACCAGAAACCCTCTCCAGCACCATCACCTTCATTTCCACAAATTACCAATCCACCCTACGAATTCAAAAGGAATTTCTCAATGAGCATAAGGGGCCTCTGTGTCTATTACAAGAGACTACAAAGTCAAGTAATGGACTGCATAAACTGTATAGGCCCGGGGTTCAGATCAATATTTTTTTTTTTAATAATATCACACCCTTTAGTAGCTTATTAGATTTAAAAGCTCACTGCAAGTTTGATGGAAAGGTCTCGAGCAACTAAAATTTACCTTGTAGGCTACTACAGGATTAACTGTCCACTACACAACATGTTGAACACACATACAAAGTAACAAAAAACAACCTCCAACACCATGAAAGGTAATTGTAAGGTATGAAACTTCTAGGACTTGTTCTTTGAATTCATTCAAGCATACGAAAAAATTTATTTCATGCAAAAGGTATGATTTAAATAGCCTAGCCTAACTAGCAATAACCTTTGCCAAATTAGCATTTAACTCCCCTTTATCTAAAAAGTTATTCCAACATGTAGAGTGGGGGGGATTAGAAAAACCACCAATATTTCAAAAAGGTGTTTATTGTTGGTAGTGATGAGTACCTGAGGTGGAGCATATGGGAAAACATCATGTAGAGTTATGTGGCTAGGTGGGCTAGCTCAGTGCTACATGTTGAGCCCTCAATCTTCACCACCCAAACAAATCATTCAAATATCCAATTAACTCACAAGATAACTAAAGCTCATCATCTATCCTCCCATCGATGTTGTGCATGCAAAATTCCATAAAAAAAACCACCATGAAAGTGTCTAGTGCTACAAGTTGCAAAGCTATATGAAACAAGTTGCATAGTTATAGGAAACATGTTGTCGAACGCTATAGGAAGAAGATGGTTTACTACAAGAACACAATTTGCTGCCAAAATTACTCATAGATACTACTTAACATGTTGTAGATTTTGGTGATTTATAAAACAACATTTGAATTCTTGCAACCACCTTGTTTTGAATTTGGAAAATATTTATTACATATTTGTTTAAATAAATAAAACACCATCCCAATTTTTAGGAATTTATGTGTTTAAACTGTGAAATAAGGGAAAGAGGGGGGTCCATCAAATTTTACCCTCCAAAAATTTATGCTTGGTCTGATAATAAAGAAATATATAAGGATGCATTACCTTTACATATTCAAAGAAGCATAGTACCATGTTTCCATAGGAATCTTTGTATCATATAGCAACACAAAGATGGTGTATTTTTTTGTGTACAGGGGGAAATTGATAAGTCTTATGATATTTATGAGAGAAACCCTAAAATAAAACCCCAACCTGGTTGAAAGGCATGTGTTTGATAAAATGTTGGATGTTTTTAATAGGAGGAAACCTAACAATACTTGCAAAATCCACCAAAACCATGAGGTTGTCATCATCCTGGAAAATTATTAGTGGTTGGGACTCTTTGAAAGAATCACATGGTCTAATGATGAGATATATATGAATTAGCAGAATTTTGAGGTCTAAAATGGGCCTCCTAAGAAAAATGTACAACCAAAATAAACTTTATAAGAACCAATAAGGTTCAAGGTGATGATGTCAACCATGGGAGATGATTCACCATTTTTGGAGTAAAAAAGTAAAAAGATTAAAAAATAATAAAACTTCCTTTTCAACTCATATTTTCAACTTATCTCCCTAAGTTTTTACTCAAAATTTGAATGCGAGTACTCGATGGATGAAAATTTTATTCCTTATCCAAGGAGTACCCATGTTGCATATTTTTGATGGACCATGCTACATGAAAAATGAGAAATACTTGAAAAAAGTGTGATTGCAATCACATTTTTCATGTATTTCTCATTTTTCATGTAGTAGGGTCCATCGAAAGTATGCAACATGGGTACTCCTTGGATGAGTAATCAAATTTTTCATCTAACGAGTGTTTCTTCTCGAAGTTTGAGTAAACCCATATGGAGATAAGTTGAAAATACGAGATGAAAAAATAGTTTTTTCTTTCTTCCCTCTAAAATTTGATGATCTAATCTAATCTTATTTTATTATATTCACTATTATTTTATAATTTCTTTAGAAGTCCCATTTTAGACCTTGAAATTCCCTTAATGAAGTTTGAAATGAATTTTCAAAATCCAAAGGGGTGAGAAATTGTCACTGCAATCGAAGGGCCAGTAATATATATAATTGAGGATTCCATTAGCAGATTACAACTCTCCCTAAGGGCTTGCATCAGAACAAGGAAGAAATTCAAGAAGTCATTGATGTTAAGAGAGGATTTTTCTTACCCAATGAGTAGCCTAATGAAGATACAAATGGAATAAGGTGCGATAGTCTACCTAGCCCTTGGGATGAGATAGCTTACCACATTCTTAAGTATATTTATTGTGAAGGAATATTGAGCATATTATATGCCTATCAATTTAGATTTTTATATCAACTGAGGTTTCAGGCCCACCTTCTATTCAATGATATATTGAGTATTCCCTTCTTCCTTCTTCAATACCTCAAGGAAATGAGCATCAAAGTGAAAAAATGGAACCACAACTACCTAGCCCATCATGGCCTGATCAAGTTAATATTCACTAATGCATTGATTAGCTACAACATCCCATCCCTTGGGTTGATTTTGTATACGTAGACATTAAAGAATTCTTAGAGGCCCAAGAAAAACATAGTAAACCACAAAAGAGATAAACCAAGAAAAGGAAAGGGAAGGTAGTGGCCAGCCCTGTAAAACAGAAAAGGGAAGACACCATAGAAGAAGAGGAAAAGGAGATTGCAGAAACATTTCCATGAATTAACACTCCTACCAAGCCTAAGGCAAGTAGGCATACCCAATAAATTGTGTATACAAGAAGGAAAAGTGCCATAATAAGTTTTATTGGGAAACTAAAATCTCCTTCTTCTACCCCCATAATTATTGAAGAAACACTTGGTCTAGAAGGGTAGATGATACAAGAGGGAGAAGTGCAAAGATTATCAGAACTAGAAGAACAACAAGGAATAATGGTAGCACTACTTGAGGTCACAAGGTATCCAATACAACTACAGGATATAGAAAAGGTAGCAAAGAAATCATCGTTAAGGAAGCCACATTCCTTCTTATCCTAGCCACTCAAGGTTGATCTCCCTATTGCAAGAACATTAGGTAGAATGCTCCCTACATACCTAGTTCCCTAGTTAATTCTTGAAGTGGATAAGATCAAGGTAGAAACACACCGATGGAGAAGAATAGCACAAGACAATAGAGTGGTTGGAATTGAAAAGATGGAGGATGAAATAAGAAATGTGAGAGAAGATATGGAATTACTAAGAATAAATGAGGCAAATAAAAGAGAATAGTTTGAGAAGGAAAACCAAAAACTAAGAGGCCAATTGCAATAAGCATAGGAATTTCTAAAGGAAAAAGATGCCATATTTCATCACTAGAAACATCCTAGGGGACTATTGTGCACATATCCTTGGAACAAATTAGTTGTATGTAGCTTTTATTTGAAGGAACAATAGTGTGGGCTCCAAATTAACTAGATAACACAAAGGGAGACCATATAGCTGCAAGAGAATAAAGTGTTCATTAATTTATTCCCTAGAATGTAGCATGGAAGACAAAGCTAAGGTTGTTGAATTCTACATCCATGACCTTATGCTTAATGACATGCTTGTATGGGTTCCAAACTCATACTTAGGGGATGTGCAAATGTTATCCTTGACATCCTGGTTGAGGAATAATGAAATCAAAGTAGAGGAACTGAAGAAGACATTGGATGGGGAACTAAGAGAGCCACTATGGATTAGGTTTGAGCATTCAAACACCTCAATACTAAACACAAATTATGTTATCATTGTAGAGGACCCCAAGATAGTGGGAATTTAGTAAAAAAGAAATTAGAAGCCATCCTCCAGTTTGAAAACACATTTATACTATTATGATAGAAGAGCTCACATTCTTGTCAAAGAGGATGGAAAGGGTTGCCCCATAGCATGAATGTCAAAGAATACCACTCTCTTGATTGGTTGCAGGAAACACTAGCTAAATTCCCTTATACAAAAGTATCATCCACAAACTTGGATTTCAATGGATAGGAATCTGATTTAATCCACCCTTCTCATTGGGGCTTCAAGAACACCAAGATCAAGAAGAATTGAAGGTTATGAGGGTTGGAACAATTACTCTTAAATCACCCTTTTTACCATTATTTTATGATCATTTTCCTTATCAAATTCACATGTTTTGTCCATTTTAATCCATTCCTAACTTATTATTCATCATAATTATAACTATTGGATTTAGTGGTAATGAACAAATCATTTTTATAATTTGTCAATAATTTTGCATGCTCTGGTGAATGTTGGTTGATTATGAGTTTGTATGTATCAATGAGACCCCCTTTTATAATTTCACTTATGCAGACAACCATGGGAATTTTTGTCAACAATCATGAAGTTGGATGGGTATGTAGGATAGAACTATCACCAGAGTACTTTTCCACAACACTATTATTTGTACCATCTACATAGTCTTACTACAAAATTTATCTGCAGTTAAAGACATTTCTAAAGAAGGAAGTCATTTCTGGTGAATCTTATGTCAACAACAATGCATTTTTCTATTGGAAAGATTTTGGTTTTCACTATCATTTACTTTTTATCTGCCAGATCAAACATCCAATTTTCTCTCAACCCACTTTAGGCCATTCAACCCACGAGGCTTGAAATCAAATCGAAGTATGGAATTTATGGGAAAGTAGTTAAACCAATTTTGTTTATGGATAAGCTTTGGGACACCTAATTTTTGTCACTAAAATCAATTGCCTCTTTTATTCCTAGTAATAACTGCCAGAAAATAACAAGTAGTCGTGTTGAATTTTGTATTTTCATCTTTCTTTTTATTTATTAACTGTCATAATCCCTTTGTAATCTAGTACAGGATGCAATATTGAAATATATTTAAATTTTAACACAATCCATTATATTGCTTGACTTCTCAATCATTATAGATACAATTTTTTGTTGTATATTGTTGCTTGAATATTTAGAAACAAATGGGGTTCCTTTGTTTTCAGTGTGTCATCTAATTCCTCCCATCTTTGCTAACATGAAGTTAGGGCTACCATTTCATAGATTTTCCTAAAGCTTGTAAAATATTCAATTATTTCATTATTTAGATTTTGTATAACTATTTTGATTTTCATATCATGTGTCTTTCTTCGATGTTCTTTAAGAATATTGTTAATGGAGGTTGGTTCTGCTCTTACCCATATAGGTGTAGTAAGTTCCTCTATCTTGTATAACTCCAACTCATGAGAACTCTTCAATTCATGTTCCAACCATGATTACAATGATCTTCAATTCATGTCCCCAGTGTAATGATTTGGATTCTAATTTGAACTTGTTGGCCCAAAGGTCACACTGAGAGGGGGGGGGTGAATCAGTGTGAGATCAATTTTACCATTTCAGAACTTTTCATAATCAAACAACCATATAACATTGAATCATAAGAATTATATTATCAACTATAAAAATGCATCATCAAGCTAAAATCATATCAATAACATATGAAGAAGCCATCACATCATAAAGAGGCACAAGATTTTTATGTGGAAACCAATATGAGAGAAAACCACAAATCTTCTTCTTCTTTATCTTCAATTCTTTACATATATTTGTAGGCTATAGCCTAACGGAGGAAACTACCACCAAGAAATCCATGTTACCACTTGTGGTAGGCTACAACCTAATTAAGGTACCAACCTCAAAAGATACAAGAAAATACTCATTATAGGCTACAACCTGATTAAGGAACCAACCTCGAAGAGGAGTAGGCTCCAACCTTCTCTAATCTCCAACATCAATCACGAGTGGGCTCCAACCTAGTCTAGGCTCCAACCTTCTCTAATCTCCAACATCAATCATGAGTGGGCTCCAACTTAGTCTAGGCTCCACCCTTGATAATGATTGAGCTCCAAATTGCTCTAGGCTCTAACCTGATTGAGGCTTCAACCTTAGTGGAAACACCCACCTCCTTCTTCAACTTCTTGTGGACCTGAATTTCAATTTGGGTCCATCGTCATCATATATATTTGAATCATAAATAAAAATCTACAATATTCAACCATTGCCACTACAATCACTATCATAATTTGTAGACACTATCACTACAACCACAATCACAACCTACAACCATTTTCACTACAAGAACTATCACAAGATGCAACCATTGACACTACAATATATAATTATATCAATGACTATCGCAAGTTGTCATATTGTTGTTGTAAATAATACTTAGCGGGGGGGAGGGGGTGAATCAGTAATTGTCAAATCAATAAAATTTTCTTTTCATACTCAAATTTATATAAGCTAATTCAATGAAGGAAAATCGCATGTACACACAACTATCTTTAAAGCAGCCAACGTATATCCAACAAACTTATGATTTAGTTAATTCATCATATGTTGATATTTAATCAATGCATAAGTACTTCATTAACCATATAAATAGTAGCTGTGTGCAATAATAACAGAATAAACCATCACACATAAGCAACACACATTAACACCAAGATTTAAGGTGGAAATCCAATACAGGACAAAAACCACTCGTTGTTTTCTTCTTTTAATATAAGAAAAACTTGTTTGCAATCTTGTACTGGTGCAGACTTATACCAGTATGTAGGCACCCACCTGTAGAAGGCTACAACCTTCTCTCGTTCTCCAGCTTCTACTAGAAGGGAGCTACAATGACCTAGCTCTTGTACTAGGTGATCTATTTACTAGTACATAGGCACCAACCTACAGAAGGCTCCAACCTTCACTCGTTTTCTAGTTTCTATTGGAAGGCAGCTCCAACCCCTTGGCTCTTGTACTGGCCGATATGTTTACCAGTACATAGGTGTCTCCCTACAGAAGGATATGACCTTCTCTCGTTTTCCAGTTACTACTAGAAGGGAGCTCCAACCCCCTGGCACTTGTACTGGCCGATATGTTTACCAGTATGTAGGTGTCAGCCTACAGAAGGCTATGACCTTATCTCTTCCTTCAGGGACCACCTTTCATAAATTTTCAGACTGGATATTCCTGGACCACAACACCACAATTTGAAGGCCACGTTTCATCCAATTTTCATACTAGACCCATTAGCATCAATCACCACTGAAATACAACCATCTAATACATCTACATCAACCAATCACTGAAACTCAATCATTAATCTCTGAATCAACCACACTTAAATCAATCAATCACTGAAGCAAATCACAATCAATCAATTTGAACATTTAGAACACTGTCACCAGAACATAGTCACCAGAACACAAAGCAGAACCTAGAACTCTCCATTAACAACCAAAACAAACTGCAACTTCAAACATCATATTTCATAATGTATAAGCTAATTCGATGTGCGAAACCAGTGTGTATATGTTCTTTTATTAAAGAGAACCAGCATATATATTTGTAAAAAACTTCATAGCTATTCCATACTTCAGTCATACCCAGATCATAACATTTGCAGAATAAAACATGTATCAGTATTTAGATCTAAACTATCCATGATCAAACCACATAATGATAATTCATTTCAGGTCTTATGATCCCGATCCATCATCCATCATCAATCACATAGGTGAATCCTTAAGCAAAGCATCAAAGAGCCATAACCTGCATATTATCTCTTCATAAGATATTCAATACTTTCACACTTTGGCCTAATGATCTTCTCCTCCTTATATAGTTTTAGGTCTTTCTCAATACCTTGGACAAAAACCACTTAGGATCAATACCTAAGACCAAATACCTCGGACCAATACCTCAGACCAATACCTCAGACCAAATACCTCAAACCAATACCTTGGACCAAATACCTCAGCCTAATACCACGGACCAAATACCTCAGACCAATACCTTGGACCAAAACCTTGATTTTCCATCTTATACGCGCTTTTCATCTTGCGAAAGTGCGTGTATACGTATACGCTCTTTTTGTTCTATGGACTTGCATGTATACGCTACTTAGACAAAATGAACTAGCGTATACTTCTCTTTCTTCAACCTCTGGAGTCTGATCTGTAATCCTTTGTTGTTAACCTATTGCATTGTGAACTGTCATCTACATGAGTTGCCATCAAGGACAACACCTATATCATAATGCCAACAATCTCCCCCTTTGGACTTGATGGCAACCACAACACTAAGAGACTCTCCCCCTTTGACATCAAGGGAAAAGGGTGGACCAATATATTCTCCCTCTTTGATATTCATTATGTTGTCCATGCTACCTTGAGTACATGCTGAATTCTTTGATTAATCTCCCTCTTTGTACATGCTAAGATGCACTAAACCGTCCATGCTCCCCCTTAGCACATGCAGAGTCTGCAAAAATATTTTCCAAAAGAAAATCATGACTCTATAACTCAACTATGTGAGTATGACCTTCCTATCACTAGTGACTCAGATATACATCAATCTCCCAACCAAGTGGGGACACACCAATTTTGACTCATCCACCCAACCAAGTGGGGATACACCAATTTTGACTCATCCACCCAACCAAGTAGGGATATACCAAATGTTTATACATGACTAAAATAGAAATTATTACACCATCCTTCCCATGCATAGTGGGGTTACAAATTAGGTATTTTCATGACCTTTACATCAAATGATATACATGACATTTATAAAAAGGACCAACAATCTAAACAATACCATGATAGTCATCAGCAACTATCATAAACCATATATGATCTGCACCATTAGTTTCTATCAGCAACATCAAGATCAACAGCTTGTATATGTCCATCATCAAAAGAGTCACCTGAATCAAACAACTATGTAGATCAAGCAATATAAGCATCTTCATGTACCAAGGTCTTCTATTATAATGCCAACAATGCATTATTAGAAAAATATGCTCCCCCTGAACCTGTGCCATCTGTTCACTGTTAGATTTGATCATTGCATTTGTTAGTAAGAATCATCAAGGCATCATCATCAACTAGTTATTCATCAAGTTATTAACAGCTTATGAGGACCAAAACACTTCCACATATCATCAGCACATTATAACCATCATCAAATGGAATAGAACAAATATTTAATAATTCACTGAACCATATCAGACCCCTTTTTCTAAGTCTGTCCCACTGATTTTTTGCCAAACCACATATATGTGATTGTTTAGCTTAGAAATCACGTATATACATGACTTGTCTTCATGATAACTGTGTATGAGAATTGGAATTTTTAAGTTTCACAGTTTCAGCTCCCCTTGAGTCTGTTATGTCTATATATTGTGCTATGCCACATCTTTTTTATTTTACTTCATTCTTCTTCCATATCTTTGAGTGTGATGATATTTTCTCCTTTTGGTATGGTGCCCAAAATTTTCTCCTTCATTCCTTTGTTGTATGTCCAAACTTGTTACATGCATAACATCTTACATGTTTCATATTTCCTCTATATCAGTGAACGTCTCTGTGACCAAACATATTGCAAGAAAAAAATATCCCTTAAAGTACCTGGAAGCTAATGATATTTTTGTGTGATGGTCTTGAACCATTATACTTCTTCATCTCGTGGCAACATGTCCAAGATTATGATATATAAAACATTCAACCTTATTCATCGGAGGAAATAACCGACTATCACCTCCATAGTTAGGAGTAAAAGATTCTCTTTGAAGACTTTCTTTCCTTGGTTGTTGATGGGGTTGACTTCTCATCTCCTTGTTAAGCATTTCAGATTTTACATTAGAGTTCCTTCCCTCATCTTGAGAGCTAGATTCACCTTCAAAAGATTCATGAAAACCAAGACCCATTTTGATGGTAGGAGACCTTTGACTACTAAGAATATTATCAAAAATCTTAGTAGTATCTTGAAATTGTAACAGTTTATTCTTTTCTTCTAATTTACCTTTTAGATATTTACCTCAACCTGATATTATTCTTCCTTTTCAAGGTATTTCTTCTTCATGATTTCTCCAGTCTTTCTTCCTTCTTCCACTTGTTGACTTAATTTGAGAATCTCATTTTCTTGTTCTTCATCTGCTTGAGGTAGTTCTTCATTTTGCTTATTTGATTTTTCAAGATCTTGTTTTAGAGAGAGGATCTTAGCTTCAAGACTTTCATAGTAACTAGATCTATCTTTATGTCTCTTTATTGTTGTACTCTTTTCATATAATTCATTTCTTAATGATGTCACTTCATCCTACAGCTTTTGACATTGACCTTCCTTTTCCTTGTACTACTTCCTTACTTTGTTTCCCTCCTCCAACAGAGCTTTTAATCTGGTAACTTCTTCTTTGAAGGCACACTCCCTTTTGTTAAATAGATCTTGTTCATCTCTAATTTTATTTGTGAGTCTTTTAACTTTTGCCTCTATGTTTCTTTCACGATCACTTTCAATATTCTCAACATTGCTTGAACAGAGAAAAGTATCAGTAGAAGACCAAAAATTTGTACCTGATACTTCTTTTGCTTGTTCATCTTGAATCTCATGTGATTCTGAATCTGGATACTTTCTTCCACCTAATGACCAATTCTCTCTCCTGTTGTCACTGCTCCTTTGAGATGTCTGCTTCTTCTTAGGCACATTCTTCTTTAGCTTCTTTCCCATTGTTTCTACAAATCTCCTTCAAGCGATCAAGCTTCTGAGAAAGGACCTGCTCTGATACCAATTATTGGAAATAATACTGAGAGGGGGGGAGGGGGTGAATCAATATTATTCAAATCAATAACTTTTCTTTTCATACTCAAATTTATATATACTACATCAATGAAGGTAACTCACATGTACACGCAACTATCTTTAAAGCAACCAACATATATCCAACAAACTTATGATTTAGTTAATTCATCATATGTTGATCTTTAATCAGTGGATTAGTACTTCATTAATCATATAGACAATAACCATGTGCAGTAGTAATAGAATAAACCATCACACATAAGAAACACACATGAACACCAAGATTTAAGGTGGAAACCCAATGCGGGACAAAAACCACCTGTTGTTGTCTTCTTTTAATATAAGAAAAACCTATTTAAAATATTGTACTATTGCAGACTCATACCAGTACATAGGTACCCACCTGCAGAAGGCCACAACCTTCTCTCATTCTCTATCTTCTACTGGAAGGGAGCTACAACCCCTAACTCTTGTACTAGCCGATCCGTTTACTAGTAGGTAGGCGTTGGCCTACAGAAGGCTCCAACCTTCACTCGTTTTCTAGCTGCTACTGGAAGGGAGCTCCAACCTCCTGGCTCTTGTATTGGTCGATATGTTTACTAGTATGTAGGCAGTGTATAGAAGGCTACAACCTTCTCTCATTTTCTAGCTACTACTGGAAGGGAGCTCCAACCCCTTGGCTCTTGTACTGATCGATATGTTTACTAGTACATAGGCGTTAGCTGAAAAAAGGATACAACCTTCTCTCTTCCTCCATGGAACACGTTTCATAAATTTTCAAACTGGATACTACTGGACCACAACACCACAATATGAAGGCTATGTTTCATCCAATTTTCATATTGGACCCATCGACATCAATCACCACTGAAATAAGACCATCAAATACATCTACATAAACTAATAACTGAAACTCAATCATCAATTTTTGAATCAACCACACCTGAATCAGTCAATCACTGAAAACCCATCATCACTAAAGAAAATCATAATCAATCAATTTGAACATTTAAACACTATTACAAAAACATAGTCACCAGAACACAAAGAAGAACCCACAACTCTCCATTAATAACCCGAACAAACTACAAATTCAAACATCATATTTCATTATGTATATGCTACTTCAATGTGTTGAACCAGTGTCTATACGTGCTTTTATCAAAGCGAACTAGCGAACTAGCATACGGATCTGCAAAAAACTTCACAACGATTCCAGGCTTTAGCCATACCTAGATCATAACATTTGTAGAATAAAACATGTGTCAGCATTCAGATCTAGACTATCCATGATCAAACCACATAATGATAATTCATTTCAGTTCTTATGATCCCGATCCATCATCCATCATCAACCACAGGTGCATCCTTAAGAAAAGCATCAGAGATCCATAACCTACATATTAACTCTTCATAAGATATTCAATACTCGCACACCTTGGCCTAATGATCTTCTCCTCCTTATATAGTTTTAGGCCTTTCTCAATACCTCAGACCAAAACCACTTAGGACCAATACCTTGGGCTAAAACCTTGATTTTCCATCCTCTACGCACTTTTCCTCTTGCGAGAGTGTGTGTATACGTATACACTCTTTTCGTTCTGTGGACCTGCGTGTATACACTACTTAGACAAAATGAACCAGCATATACTTCTCTTTCTTCAATCTCTGGAGTCTGATCTGTAATCCTTTGTTGTTAACCTATTGCACTGTGAACTATCATCTATGTGAGTTTCCATCAAGGACAACACCTATATCATAATGCCAACAATTGTTTCCCATTCTTTTCTCCAACCAGTTCTTCAATTAAGTAACATGTTTATACCATGTATCCAAAACAACTGAAACATTCTCATAGACCCTAAAAAAAACACAACATATTTTAGCCGTCAAATAAGTTTTAAAAGGGAATCATATACCTTTAGATAACATTCATATCTGATCCTTGAGCACCCAAATTCTTCCAAAATCTAATTTAGACCAATATTGACCCCAAAAACTCATAAAAACCATATAAAACTATATATTAAATTATGGCTTTTATAAAAGGCCTCTTTTTGGGCATGCTTCTATAAAATGACCAAAATGTAGCACCAGTGTGACAAAAGGCTCATTGTTGACCTGCTAACTATTCGATAAAGCAAAGCATATGGCGTGTTTGAAAGTTAACTCTGACCTGAAAGCCATTAAGGCTCAAACTTAGGTCTCGATAATCACAACACAAAATCCATGTCAATCGAGTTGTATGTTGGTCTTTTCTAGACCATGTCCTTATATTATTTTAGTTATGCTTATAATTCATGGTCGAGAGTGGTGCATTACCACTTTTTAATACGATTCAACTCTGGTGAATGAAATTGCTATCCATCAAGACAACCCATCCTTCATGACCTACCTTCAAGCAAGACTTATGTATATAAGGGCTACCTCTATGTGTATACCATATGGGTGCACCCCTATTCACACGAGCTACCTCTATGTGTATGCGGATTTTCTCTATGTATAAAATATATGGATACACCCCTATACTTGTGGGCTACTTCTTTGTATACGTGGACTACCTTTATGTACAAAACATATGGATACACCCCTATCCACCTGGGCTACCTCTGTGTATACGTGGGTTGCTTCTATATAAAAAACATATTGATACACCCATGTCCACATGGGCTACCTTTGTACATACACGGGATACTTTTTCATACAAAACATATGGATATTCCCTTGTCCATGTGGGCTACCTTTGCGTTTGAGAAATCAAAACACAAAGACTTCACTTGCCTAATTTGAAACCAAGAACAAAAAAATGCCAAATAACTTTAACAACATGTTGTCGCTACTACAACACCCTCCAAAATTTTGTCCTACATCTAAATTTCATAGCATACTTTAACCTTACAAGTTGTTATTTCTAGTAGTAAGAGTCATTCCATGTATATTTTGTAAGTTTTCTAGTCCCTTTTAGAAGTAAACTCAAGTGTCGTCTTTTGGCATGGGAAGCGTTACACATCGCAAAAATAGAGTTACGGTTCATTTCAAAAGGTAAATTTGGTTTTGATGGGTCTTATTTATCATATATATATGTATTGCACTCATTCCAAAATTTATATGTAATGTCACAAAAGTGTTATTCTCTATCGCTGCAAAGTGTATCTTAAGTGTTTCGCTTGGAGGAGGTTGTTGTATTGTTGTCACATTTATGGGATCATGTTGTTCTTGTGTATGAAGTGTTCATTATTGTGTTGTCAATTTTTCTTAAGTGTGTTCATAAGTTCAAACCCAATTTCACTTCTACCTCATTGATCCCACACTTAGTCAAATTTTGAAAAATTCCTCCGCAATCAACTTGATTTCACTCAACCTCCTATAGTTGTGCACTGAGTTGTGTCAACCTTCAAGCTCATCCCTTACCTCTGGAACTGCACAATGTGCATTTCCTTCCTCCAAGAACTGCACATTGTGCAATCATAGTGCTCAGACCTAGCCCCTTGATCTCCACCTCTACACAGTTCATCCTCTTAGTAACCCTCCTTATGCACACTACGTAGTGGCAAGCCTCAAGTTGTCATCCTGCCCCATTGAGATGCATAATTGTACAATCCCTAGGTCACTCTCTTTCCTATACTATGCATTGGGAAACTTCAAGTCTCAAGGTTGCCTCACTAATCCCCTCAATTGGGTTGTCATCTTGCCCAAACCTCCATAATTTTGCACTGCATAGTCTCAAGCTTCAATGTATCATTCCTCACCTCTATAACTATGCACTATGCAATCACTAAGTCTCTCTCTTAGTTAAACACCCAATTCTAGCTAAATCAATGATTTTCATGAAACATGTTAGACTAGGATTTTTTCAAATTGATGTCACCTTGTCATGAGTGAGTTCCAGTTGTAGGTATTGTACCTTTTCATGACAGGATGATGATGAAGGAGAAGAAGAAGGGGACCATGCTAGAATACACCTATGAATCTGAAAGATAAATGACCATTGAACAACAAGATGGAGGGACACTAGATTGCAACAAAAGTTGGAAGATCAAGCTCACAGTGGAGACTCCCTATCTTCAAGCCTTATGAAGGAGGAAATGAAAAATCATGTACCATCTCTCAAGAAGACAAAAGGATAGCAACATGAAGAGTGGCTTGACATTGTCACTTCATCATTAAGTACATGTCATCAATGTTAAGTCATGTCTTGTCAAGATGTCACTTCAAGGTGTCAAGTGAGTCATCATGTGCCACATCATTTACGGATGTAATTATGTAATTTAAAAATATTATGAGAGATTTAATGTAAATTGGAAGTATATGAGTCATCTATAGAATGTGAAAAGTCATGTAGAAGTCAAACAGTCACACAGAAATTCAAAAAGTTAGTTGGAAGCTCAAAAGTCATGAAGGTAATCCAAGAGTCACAATGGACGTTTAAAGTCATCTCTTTTCTTATATATACACCCACATATATCAAGCAAATGACTTTTCACCTTTCCTCCCACTAAGCATTAGAGAGGAAGATAGTTCTTTTGAGGAGTAAGTGATAGCTCAAATGCTCCACTATTGGAGCTAGTGGTGTTCATCATACCGATGTATCTTGGAACTTCTTCTTAATACTTGAAGCTCATTGAGCCAACATACTTTCATGCATATGTCGTAAATGTTGTAAAACTATTCTTTGGATTTTTGCGATATATGTTATTTTCACCTGTACTAAAGAAATAGAAATATTTCAGTGGATTTATTGCTTATCTTGTTGAAGGTGTGTTGTACTCATTTTAACGATCATTGCTTCTATGTGAACTATTTCAGTAGTTGATCAATGATTATTTCATATATATGTGTCCCATATTTATTATATTAGTACTGTTAGATTTTAGGCTTCTGTGGAAGTTTTTTGAAGTGGTATGATCCGGATTGTCCACAGTCTTTTGTTCATTGAGTCGACGTTTCAAACCCCAAAGGGGGTCCATCATCAGGACAATTTTGAAAGATAGAAAATGAATGAGCGATTGTTGAGAGAAGAAGACAAGAACCTGGATATAAATAAACCAAGAACCCTAATTTTTATAAAAGGGCCGACACTTGATTTTAAGAATTTTAATTAATTAATTAATTATTAAATTATTTCAATTTATCTATTGATTATTTAAGTTTTAATTCATATTAGTTAGTTTAAATTTTTTCATTAATTACTACTTGTTAATTTGGAATTAAATTATTAATT